>JAVQJX010167932.1:0-10538 GCA_036025115.1 Ambassis agassizii
TAAGTTCGGCATCGATATGGTGTTCCTGGGGGAGCTCGGGACCACCAGGTCGTCTAAGGAGGGGCGCATCGGCCCAGGTCGGAAACGGAGCAGGTCAAAGCCCCCGTGCTGCCCAGTAGAGGGATCGCGCCCGTGAATAGACACTGTAGCACAGCCTGAGTAATACAGCGAGACACAGTCTTTTTATGCAACTAACACAACACACACAACATAGGAGTATATATTTATACCGCACTGCAGCTCCATCCTCATTTATTTGTCATCTTTTTCCCCATCAAAAACAGTCACAACCCAGCTCATAAGCTTGTCCTACACCGCCTCCTCCTGGAGGACAGCCGCAACTACAACTGTCCAACTCAACATAAATACACAGATGGAACTAACAGCTATCAATAGTGAAGAGGACAAGAACTCTTTAACTTACGGTATGAAGACTTCTATGTAAGTACGAAGCAGAAGATACAGACACACACACAGATTTAATACCTCAAGAATGAAGAGAAACGAAGCAGAAGTAATTTAGTTGAACACTCCAAACTTCTACCTTCCTACGATAGCTCACATATATCTGTTAGCATAGTTTCTACCATGTTAGCACCATCTTCCAATTTAACTATGTTGGATCAACCTTTACCAGGAACACAGACTATATATCTAACTAAACCTTTCAGACCTGTTTAAGAAATACAACTTTTTGCTAGGTGAGTTAACATCCTCATTTCTCTCTAGCATTACAGATTTACATTCTTTGTATGTTGTGTTTTGTTAGAGTGCTGTATAAAATAGTGTAAGACACACATTTTAAATATTTACATTTATATGAAAAAAGTCAGTAGTACAAGTAACCCTCTTTGTGTATCTAACTTACCAATATAAATAAAAAAATAAACACAATACTACACCGACTATAACTTGCAAATGAGTAGGATTGTGCCAATAAAAGCGAGAAGCCATATTTTCACAGACTGGACTTTACACATTCAGAAGTGACTCATAAGTGTCCTTTATTTTGAAGCAAACCCACAGCATGTGCAGTACTGCTATGTTTGCCGTCAGCAGCGTCTAAATGATTTTTCAATAATTTGGTGCTGATTAGAAACCTCCCACGGTCATTTCCAAGGAAGAGACACCACAAGTGAAGGTGTCTGTTTAATTCAATGGGCCAGTGGGGTTTTTCCAAGTAAGCATGGCCTGATGAAGGGGATTGAGAACTGTATAAAATTCATCCAAACTCTACATTTCATCTTCTTATAAATCTTATGCAGAATGGATGTTTGAATTCCACTGATTAAACCACATAATTGAAAACATGTCAAAGGTGGTGTAGTTCTCCTACCTTGCAGTCATTTCAGGTTTCTGTCATCACAGATTCTATCCAAGCTGCAGCCATGTTATGTTTTTTTTATTTTCTCCCACCTCTATATTTGCACTTGATTGTGCCCATGCCCCGGTTAAAGCAGAATTTGACTAATCAGCTTTCCTCCCTTTTCTCTATTTTTCTTTTTACAGTCTCTTGGACAGCGTTAAATGCCAAGTATTAGAAATGTCTGCCCTTGCCCAAGCTCTTCAAAATTCCTGTGATGGTAGAACATGTTTTTGTGTGGGAGGACTGTTCTGCCAAGCAAAGCTGTTTTAGTCCTGATTCTTTTTTTTTTTTCCTCACAAGAAAATCTTGTTCTTGCACCACCAAATGGTATCTCGTGACAGGGGCAAACAAGAAAAGGACTAAACACTGAAAGGGCACAGCAGCTTTAGATTTTACTGGACTTTGAAGCTGCTTTGTGTGTGATGAAAGATTTGGCACAATTGCAAATATTGTATTCATTTCCAGTATGTTTACTCCCCTGTTGAATGAATATTTAATACGCTCAAACTTTTCTAGAATATTCCAACGTTACGCTTATTCACATGTACAGTTAAAGTAAATAAGGGATTTTCTCTTAAACAGGCTTTTGGGGAGCCCCTTGAACATTTCTTAGTGCCCAAATCCTCAGTATTGTCTCACCTATTTGCAGCTGGCTACTTAGTAGGGTACTGCACAGCTCTGGAAATAACCCTGAACAATGTGTTAATATTACTGTGGACTTTTGGGATGTGCTGTCTCTTGGGGATTAAGTCGAAACATACGACAGTATCATTTGTGGCTGCAAAAAAAAAAAAGAGGAAATACATAAGAGGCCTTTTTATTATACCTATTTACTCTTGAAAACAAAATTTTGACAATTTAATTTCACTCAATCTGCTAGTGAACAAATGAAACATATGTGTTTTCAAAGTGAGAATCAATGTTATTTTTCTGGAGTTTACAAAATTACATATATGTTACAACTTTCCCTCAGACATGTGACTTCCAGTCTATTGTAACTTACCCTGATTCTTACCAGAAGCCACATCAGAAACAGCTAATTAAGCAGTGTCTCACAGCATGTGTCTCTCTCTCTGTGTGTGTGTGTGTGTGTGTGTGTGTGTGTGTGTGTGTGTGTGTGTGTGTGTGTGTGTGTGTGTGTGTGTGTGTCAGAGAGAGAGAGAGAGAGATAAAGGAAGAGAGCACGAGCGAGAGTGAAAGAGAAGAAGGAGGAGTGTCAGAAAGAGAGAGAAAAGAGGGAAGAAAGAGACTCATTACTCACTAAGTGGTGAAGCCAAGTTCTTCACAGCATTCGTTCTGCTACAAAGACTCTCTCTCTTACACACACACACACTCTATACACACACACTCACCTCAAAAACACAAAGCAGAAGTGGACAAAGACACACAGTTTCAGTCGCCGCGGTTGGCTATGGCTCAGGGTTCTGACAGCAATGATACAAGTTACAAGTCGCCATCACCTGGAAGCAGACCGGTAAGTTTTTTTTTTTATATATATAATCTTTTCTTGTCATTGTCACTTAAGTTCTCTAGATGTAAACAGAGGTATAGTTTAAAAGTAAACATGTCTTGTTCAGTATGGTGTTTTGTGCATATTTCGTCAGCATCAGTACAACCCATCAGTCGTGTTTCTGCTGGCTGTCCTCACAGCGTGTTTCACATGCACACATGGGCTGTGGAGGCATGACTCGTTTTCAAGTGTAGGCTTTTGTGAATTGCAAAATTCATCACTTGCTCAAGTAAGCGGGAATCCTTTGTTTTGTGCAACTGTGGATGTTTTCAGAGCTGTCAGGAACAGACAGAGTGCTAAATGTTTCTGTGCATGGGAGGTGGCTGTGCTTGCTGCGTTCACGTGTACAGCGCTCTAAAGACAAAAGCAGAGACAAAGCACTCCAATGAAATGCTGTGTACATACTGCAAAACTTTTTGCTGATGGTGTTACGGCAGTTTATTCATTCAGCAGTTTAAGTTTTTTGGAGGACTTTCAGTGAAGAAGAATATTAATTTGTCATCTCTTTGATAGACAACTGACTCAGCAGTTTGAAATTGATTACTTATTATGATACCAAGAAAATCAAACGTTCAGGACATGAAACAGGGTGTGTGTTCAACCTAACGGATGAGTCAACCACTCCCCGGCCCTGCCCTTTGTATTAGGTTTAATGTTAAACCCATCTTCTCTCAGAATCAAACAATGTAAAGTTTTTTATGATTATAAGCACAAATTCTCTTTTTTTTTATGCTCAGGAACCTCTTTGTACCAACTTGCTGTTTTTGTGTTATCACACACACAAAGAAATACATTTCAGTAACCTGTGGGTCTTTGTCTTTTGTCAGAGCTCCTCAGATGATGCAAAGAAGGTGATGCGCAGGGAGAAGAACCGCATCGCAGCTCAGAAAAGCAGGATGAGACAAACTCAGAAAGCTGACAGCCTTCACCTGGTGAGGAGAATTCATACACAAAAGCAACACAACTCTGACCTCAATTGCCAGGGATTTGTTAGGACAAACACATCAGATTGCAGGAGGCAGATATAGCATTAGTCAGAATATCAATGTAATGGATTGAATTTTAGCCAGAGGCTCACAGTATCTCCGATGAGGAGATGTTTGTGCAGTCTGAGGGCACTGCAAACTTCATGATACCTATCATAGCTGTTGGTGCAGCATTGTGCAGCCTCTGGGAAAGGTTTTATACTATATTTACAAAATGCTACCTGACCATGTGGCGATGTGTCATGGCTTCTGTTGGACTGCACACTTGGACGCTGCTCTGTGTGTTTGCAGAGAAGGAATAAATTAGCACGTGTGGGCAATCACTCCCTTTTTGCAGCAAATTCCAGCATCAGTGACTGCAGCGATGAATCTGCTCTTGGGCTTGCCTCTTTGTTCATTACTCTATTTTTTATTTTTTGATTATGTAAGTTTATGTTCTGTGATGATGCTTGGTGTAGGAGATCACCCTGCCGTTTCAGCTAAAGAGATTCCCCAGCTGGTTGGGGTGGGTGGGGGTGTTTTCACAAGGCTAATTGAAGTCATTCTATGTTAAATACTTACTGTAAGTCATTAAGACATTGTTTCTTTACACCAGCGTGTATTTCAACGCAATGACCACATGCCGACAGTGTGACTTCCTTGTTGAGGCAGGTTAGTTCTGTCACTGTGATGTTTTCATAGCAGCTGTTTGTGTGAACTTTATCAGACAAACTGAAGAGATTTTGACCTTCATAGAGAAAAACCACAATGCAGGCTGTAGTAAATCCAGTGGTTTGAATACATGAGAATTTTCCCATGCAGCATTTTTATGCATGAATCTCTTTAAACTGTGTCAGTCACAGAGAACACCAGGGTACCACAGAGCACAGTCTGTGGTTTTGCTTTCATCGTCTCGCATAGATAAACAGGAAGGTGAATTTTCCCTCTCTATGACACTGCGGCTTATTTCCTGTTTCTTCAGTAGTATTTTTTTTCTTCTGTGTAAGTTTGAATGCTGTGTGTAGTGTGGGCAGGAGGGAAGAAAAAGGCAGTCACTTCTTGTAAAGTGCTGATAGCAGTGGGCTGTATTTGGCTAAGTGACGCAAGCATCGGGGTTTGCCCAAAGGTACTGTGACCGTAAGGACCCACCGCTCAGTGTAACAATCTTATGGCCTATGGTGAGATGACCTTTTACATTTACCAGAGTTAGAAGATTCCTCCCCTATTCCCACACAACAACTTCACTGACGTAGACTTTGCTCTAGTTATCTCAAAGTTAACTATCAGTCAGATAGACTGTCACACTGCCTTAAATTTATTCATTTGGAAAATGTAACAGCCAGAATGTTAGAATGGAAACTTTTCAGGCTACAGTGTTGAGCTGAAGGCCGTTATGTTTAGTCACAAGCTGATGTTTTTATACTTTGTTGCATCAAAGAAAAGTGAACATATTGCAAACTTAAACATGATAAATCAACGAACACAAGTCTACATTCATTGGAGGAAACATGAAAATAAAGTCTACACTATTATGTATAGACTTCTACTAGATTTCTACACATTAATGCACACGCCCAAAGTAATGCCTGCCATGACTACTGCAAACAAAACAAAGTATTTGCATCTTTGTAACAGGGGAATTAATCACAGTGGTGCACAATGGCTCTTTGAAATGAATGCTAAATATGTTAGAATATGAATTAACGAGACAAACCTTAAACACTTTTATGCCCTAATGCAGGAGGGCTTTATGGCTGAATGTTAGGCTGTGCTGGTCCTGCATGAGGAGCAGGCGCGCTCCCAAACACACAAATATGCACTAAAGGGTGCTAAATTAAACACTGGGTGTCATCCTCTGTGGCCTATTGTGCTGCAAAAAGTGTTATCTTTTTGCAAATGGTTTGCGAAAAAAATGCTCTGTGTTGCATGTGAATGACGGCTCAAACACTGTGACCCTGTGTGTTCATAGGAGAGTGAGAACCTAGAGAAGGAGAACGCTGCCCTGAGGAAGGAGGTGAAGAAGCTCACAGAGGAGGCCAAGTACCTGTCGTCTGTACTGAGCAGTCACGAACCCCTGTGCACCGGACTGCCTCCTCAGACCAGCGACCTCCTCTACCCTCCTCATCCCAGCAGCTATCACCAGCACATCGCTGTACCACACTACCAGCCCTGACCCGACTGACTACTGAAGACGTGCTGCGACACCAGCTGACTGACCTCAATGGAGAGAGACTGACCGGAGATGTGTCTATAAGTGTTAAAAATGAGATTACAGTATTCAAGACTTATTTATTTTGCTTCTGCTCATCTCTTTGCTTTTTTTTCCCACTTAGTGATCTGTTTGTGAATCTAAATGGCTTGATGAGTAGAATTACCAACCAGTGTATGTTTACATTGGGACAAATGACCTAGTGTATGTTCAGGTTGACTCAATGCCACATTTTATGTAAATTGCTTATTGGATCGTCATCCTGTCACGTTTTGTGTTGTCTCGTGTTATTACTGTGTTTTAGTGAGTACATGTTAATGCTCAGGAGCTTTTGACAGGCTTGATTGTGGACAAAGAGAATGTAAAAAAAAAAGTCAAAATCTTTAAAGGAAATGGGTTAGCAGTGAAGGAAGAGATTGGGGCATTCAAAAGGTCTTGACTTGTGTACTGGCAAAAAAGACCCAGCAGATGTATTTATTACATGTGATACTTTTTGGATGATCACTTGTGATCCCTAGTGGGGAGTTTGTTATTCTTGCCTTCATGCAGAGCTTTTCTTCAAGATCTGTGAAGTATGGTAACAGGAATATGTGACAAACACGCCTATTTATTTCTCTGCTGAGGGGAGTCCCTAGATGGCGCTGTTTGCCAGTATGAGAGATGAAGTTATAGTAGCTTATTTTACGAAGCAAGAAAAATGATCATTTATAGACTGACCTGTGTGGCTATGAATTAAATTCTGTTCTTGGAAAAAAAAAGGCTCATAATTATTTATAAAATACAAATAATTGCAAAGTTTTAAACCAAAAGGTAATTTTAATAAAGTTGTTATAGTGTGTGTATCATGTACTAATAATTTGCT
Source organism: Ambassis agassizii (assembly GCA_036025115.1). Taxonomy (NCBI): domain Eukaryota; kingdom Metazoa; phylum Chordata; class Actinopteri; family Ambassidae; genus Ambassis; species Ambassis agassizii. Next base: position 6,913 of record JAVQJX010167932.1, read on the forward strand.
CAGAAGATTAACAGCACATAGGCTATTATGGGTGATACTAACAGTAACACTATCAGATATCTCAAAGTTAGAGTCAGCTCAAATCCTAACACAAAGAACAGTTTATAAAACTCCGCCCTTGCTGCCTCAGTTGTCCGTTTTGTTTCCCTCAAACCAGTTTTAAGTCCGGGTGGAGGGTCTGAGCCTGCGCTGCCTCCCACACGTGTCAACACTCGGAGAATTCGACTTTTAATAACTACAAACATTCACTAAACTAGATGTAACTTTAATTGGTTTAAGTTGTTGATACTTTGTGCGTAATTCGACGTTGAACTTACTTTAAACTCTCGAAGGAAATGAATTTATGGACACGACTAAAGTGGAAGCTGTAGTGCCGTTACTTCTTGATGAACTGTTTCATATAAACATAGTGTATATTTGAAATTTGAACCTACTTTTTTGTGAGACCTATTTTACAGAAGTTGTTTTTTGTTGTCGTGTCACTTTAAACGCACTGGATTTTCCATGAAACAGCGACTTTCACTTCTCTTAAAAGACGTTTGTCACACGGTAGTTGAATGTTAAGTTTGTACTCCATGAGTATACCGAGAATATGAGCGAAAAACAAGCACTGGAAAACACTAAACTAAACGAGGATCACACTAAGGTAGATTTGGAGAACCATGTGAAGATAGAGACCGGAGACGCGCCGAAGCGACCCGACGTTCAGAGTGAGCAGGACGGTCACGAAGCGCAGCAAACCACCCGTCTGTACAAACGGCGATGGATCATCGTCTTCCTGTTCAGCTCGTATTCACTGTGCAATTCCTTCCAATGGATACAGTACGGCATCATCAACAACATTTTTATGAAGTTCTACGACGTGAGCGCCTTCACCATAGACTGGATGTCTATGATCTATATGCTGACATACATTCCCTTCATCTTCCCGGTGACATGGCTGCTGGACAAGAAAGGGCTTCGGGTCATCGCGCTGGTGGCCACAGCACTAAACTGCGCTGGGACTTGGATCAAAGTGGCCAGCGTCAGACCCAACCTGTTTGGGGTCACCTTTCTGGGACAGTTCTCCTGCTCGTTGGCGCAGGTGTTCATCCTCGGGATGCCGTCTAGAATCGCGTCTGTGTGGTTCGGCTCGCATGAAGTGTCCACAGCCTGCTCCATTGGAGTCTTTGGGAATCAGGTATGCTGTGGTGCAGCTTAAGTTTCTCCTTCAGGTCACCAACTAGGTCAAATGAACCCTTCACCTATATGGTCACTGATTTGGCTTTTATGTACTAACTCCACTAATCACCAATCACGTGGACATTCCCACATCTGGCACATTTGCGTAATTACGCACGTACCAGAAATACCTCGGTGTGTCTCTGGTGCGTCCGAGCCACCAGAATTAACGGTTGCAGTACAGAGTGCAAGGATACATTTACAGCTAAAACACACACACACACACACGCCTCAAAACGCATACATGGAGAAAAACAATATATAGCAGAAATACTTCTTTTTGTTTTTACATGGAAACATGACCGTAATTGCACTGCATAAACACACACACAGTATGAGTGCCATAAAATAAAATGACGTGGGACCTCATCTTAATAGTCTTCTAGGAACTTCACTTAGCAGCCAAAAAGATTTGAGTTTTCAATCAAAGCACATCTAAACAACACATGGGAAAAATGACTGAAATAGAAAGTACCTAAACCCCCCCTCATCCTCCCCCCCCCCCACCCCCACCCCACACACACAAAATACTATTGTACTGCTCTTCTGTCTTAATCAGTAGCAGCAGGGCATTAAAATTCACATGCACAGACACAAGTGCAAAGACCAGCAGCGTGTCACTGGTAGTATAAGCGCACAAGTATCACAGTTAACACTTAAAGTTTCTGAAACAAACAACAGTTGAGTCACCTCAACATCAACTGTAAGTAAATGTCACTGGAAAGTCACCATGCAGAGCTGAAACCGTTGCAATAAGAGAGCGTAAACTGGGATTTTTGGATGCAGTTTCAATAAAAACAGAGAAGGTTCATTGTGAATTTACACGTTATCTGCCAGTAAACCTGGACTTAGCTACTCTGATTATTTTTTTAAAGATCAAGCTACAGTTTGATGTGTCATATTACATCCAAACTACCTATATATCAGACCATTTTATCATGTCACAGAAGACAATCCCATTAGCTTTATGACATTAACAGTGTCTTAATAGTGTCAGAGCAGAGCATTTTGTCACTTTTATAAACAACTCAGTGTTTGCTTTAAACAGCTTGCATGCAAAATGAAGGGAAGATCTAAATATTTTAGCAATTCCTCTTAAGAGATCTGTGGGTGAACTATTACAAAGACTTGGAAATATTAACCTTTTTCAGATGCCTCACATTCAAATCAGTCATCGCTCACTTGAAGTTTAACTAAAAGTTCAGCTGAGAAATAGGCTTGTTTTCTGTCATCGCTGTTTTTTGGGCATGTTTGAGTTGGTAGGAGTGGCTTGTGTAGAATTGGAGGATTCACATGACAACACTGAAGGTAATAAATACATGCAGTATATAGAAGGCGCGATGCCGTCACATGCGATGACTTGTGTGACGGGACAGGGGACGACACTAAAGTGACAGTCAGTCATTTAGTGACAGTGACTCCGGCTCCGCTCACAGTTTTGCACAGTGGACAGTGAGCTGTCAGGACACAACCTCTGAATTCTTAGGACCTCTCACCTCACACCTTCCAGGGGCCCAGTCGAAATGCCACAAGACAATACTCTGAAAAACAACCGTGGAAATTCTGAGCTGAGTGGTGAAGAATGGCCGCGGTCCAAGGCTGCAAAGAATCTCGTTCCAGGCCTCGCTTCCTTGCAGTGGAGTCCAGGACCTTTAGGGAGATCTCTCTCCTCTGGGTCTCGATTAGACATTGAGGTTTTGGGTAACCAGGCAGAGTTGTTCCCAAAGGCTGAGACCAAACTTTACCATCGCCGCTGGTTCATGTTGTTTCTCTTCAGCGCCGTATCAGCCAGCAATGCCTTCATGTGGCTCCAGTATGGCATCATCAGCAACATATTCATGCGTTTCTACAACATTGACTCTCTGGCTATTGACTGGTTAGCAATGATCTACCTTCTTACTTACATTCCACTTATTCTGCCCGTCCTCTGGCTCTTGGACAACAGAGGCATCCGGGATGTTGTCCTCGTTGGGTCAGCCTTTAACTGCATTGGTGCTTGGATAAAAATTGGCAGTGCGAGTCCCAGTTTGTTCCCAGTCACATTTTTTGGCCAGTTTGTGTGTTCTGTAGCCACCGTGTTCGTCCTTGGTATTCCTTCTTATCTTGCCTCAGTGTGGTTCGGAGAGAAAGAGGTTTCCACGGCGTGTTCCATAGGAGTTCTGGGAAACCAGGTTTGACTGAAATTAATCAGCATTTGCTTTGTTTTCCTACTGCAGCTGTGTATCTGGAGTGAGGCAAGAGCTGTCTGACAGCTGTGTGTAGATAACTCAGGGCTGGACTGGATGCCAGAGTCACATAGGACTTCTAGTGTCTTGGTGTGAGACCAAGGAAAATAGTTTGAAGCCGACTCATTATAGCCTCTGTCTGTTTTAGAGGGAGTTTTTTTGTGTTGTGTGGATCCTAAT
>JAVQJX010167941.1:0-13189 GCA_036025115.1 Ambassis agassizii
TTCCATCTATGCATAAACATCAGGTGTTTTTAACTGCTGCTTGTCATAGTAGGTACTACTATATGGTTTTGCATTTTACTTATCTGGAGGAAGATTATAATACATTATCTTTACATACGCATATGTGTTTTTCTTACTGTAATTCTGTATTATTAATGCTGCAGTATGGTTTCACACCGATCGTTCCATACTGTATTGTACTGAACCAAACCAATACAAACAGTTTGGAATACACATTCCTTTATGTAGTCATGGGGACGGGGACTTGTCACGAATATGTCTGAATAAGTAAGCCGTTTTCCTTGCAAAATGTGTATAAATTCATCCTTTTACCAACACCTTCCCCTGTGTTTAATACCTAACCTTAACTAGTTCATTTTATGCTAAAAGCAGCAGCTGTTTAAAACAAAAGTAAACTCACCCGCACAAAAGCAAAACTTAAAAATTAACTGCTCAAAAACCAAACTAAATGAAGCAACCTGGATCTCTGGGGCGACTATGCTGATCTACCCAGCCCAGCCCTCACCACCCTCCCACGAGGTGTTCGGCCTAGTGCCTTTATTGGTCTCTTGGTGACATGACGCCAATATATGTTCAAATGTGACCATCAGTCGTATCCAGTGGGCAGACTACAGACGAAATAGAGGGTTTTCTTATAAGGACATGTTAAAAATAACAATTTCTCTACATTGGTGAGTGTATTTCCTTGGTGAATTCATAATAAATAGTATTCATGGGAAACGTAGTTCTACACAGAGACATAGCCCTGATAACAATGTGGACTGACATGTGACGATGAGCCTCTTTAGCTCCTTTACATCCAGTCAATTTTCACTCTTTCCCTCTCACTGCTGCTAGAAAGCACTTGTATTGTCAATAATCTGCTGAGGGGATCAAGAGGTCCTACTATTTCTGCTGCTGTCTCTCTAGTGATGCTACATATTCCTTTAGTTTCATTTCATGGTGTTTCATTTTACATCGTGTTACATCAGGCTTTAGCTTTATTCTGACTTCACAAGAGAATACGCTATCATCTTCAGATTTACTCAAAAACAAAAACTGAATTTACAGCCACAAACACAGACTTCTGAAATGTGAATAATCAATCTCCTCCTCCTAAGGCAATCCTTAGCAATATATCATATGATGGAAGGAATAGGTCTGTAATATTCACAGTAGTCCCATAATCAGGCAGAATCAGCTCTTACACTCTCGTCTTAGACATGATTCCACTTTGATAGATCAAACACAAACAGGCCTTGATCAACAGATAATTAATCATTAAAAGCATGCTGCTTCAAGACCAGGCCGTTGCAACAGATGTTCCATGTGTAAAATGCTCATGATCATTCAAGCCCAGTGATTTAGGGAAGGTTGTAGTGATTACTGTGAAACCAAACTCATCATCACAGAGACAGTATCAGCCTGAGCACGGCTACAAACTCACTTATGAGGGTTAATGAGAAAGACAGTCATAATTCAAGGCTGCATGGTCAGTACGCAGCGTGAAATTGAAAACAGACACTGTGTAAATAAGATGCCTCTCTGTTACAAAGACAAATGATCAAAAGTGTTTAATGTGAATGTACTCATGAAGGAGCCAGTGAGGTCAGAGAGGAAGGAAGCATGAAATGAAATCATCAGTCTGAATGGGAGTCAGTTCTAATGAAGCACTGCTAACTCAAAGGAAAACCACTATGTTTCTAGCTCTGACTTTTCTCAAGTTCTCCATCACTGATACTGCTTAAGTCCATATACTTTGATATGTAATGTTAACCTGAACCGTATCTTAAAGGGACATTTCATATAATCAAATACTTATATTTTTCTTGGGCTTTTTAGGACATATTTTGCACCGACCTATACTGGAAACTAAAAGATTTCATGGCAAGATTTGTGCACTCTTAAACAATCAAGTCAGACCATATACAATGAATTTTTATTTCAGTCCACACTAAGATACTAAAACAACTCTCTTCACAAATGATGAGTCTATCAATGCCAATGTTTTAGTAACAGGGCACTTTTACAGCACTACACTGATTAGCATAACAAGTAACAGGTGTTGTGAATAGCACTGATTGTCTGGTTACCATGGTACCGATCAGTAGGTGGGTTATATGAGGCAGCAACTGAATATTTTTGTCTCAAAGTTGATGGTAGAAGCAGGAAAAAAGGCCAGTAGAAGGACTTATGCAACTCTGAAAAGGATTCAAAGTCATTCTGCTCTCTAGATGTGTGGTGTTCCTGGTCTAAAACGTATTGGAAGGGCAGGGACCACTCCCAATATTATAATTATTATAAAGCCCCCTGCAACAAAACAGCAATGGTTAAGGAATGGTTTGAGGAACACAACAACCAGTTCAAGTTGTTGACTTGATCCCGCATTCCAATTTACTGTAAAGAATGCAAAGCATGGACAGCATTTTATTTGTTTGCTGCTCTCTTTAAATATGCATATTACCACATGGTTCTTGAACAATCCTGAAACTCAGATAAACTGTTAATTTAATGAATCCAGACAGTCATATATCATTTGGAACACAAATGATGTATAAAGTTCAGAAAAAAATTCTTGACAGGAATTGCATACGTGCTACAGACAGAACCAAAGTCACCGTTCCTTATTAATCAACTTCACATAGGCAGATGAGAAAACACAGCAAGCGGACTTTTTACACTGTTCGTGATGATTTTTGTTTGCAAGGACAACATGCATATATATATGATGGTTCTTTCTTTCCATTGTCCTCACAGGCTTTCAAACATGAAACAAACCTATGGCACAGTTATTCTTCAAAGGATGCTGATTGGTCTTGACCACTGTTGGCCAGCTCAAAGCCCCAAAATGTAGACTTTTGTGATGTCACAAATTTTAGAGAGGTTGTAGCCATAATAATATTCTCCACTTCATGTGAAACACCCTGCATTTTATATCTTAAACAGAGCTCTAAAAAAGGTGGGTGTAATCTCTGACAGATCACACTGTGCTCAGATTACACTGATTATTTATTCACTCTGAATGATCTTGGCTTCTGTCTTCATTCTAACCAGTTGTTAGTGTGACATAAAAGGCAATTCCTTTCAGTATATAGCATGCTTATGTCTATAATTATACAGGTTCCAGATAGCGACGTCAAATAGTTTCTACAGCTGTCTGCAGTGTCCTCTGTAGTAACCGAGCATTACCAGGAACTGTGCTTTTAAGAGTTAAACATGATATGATGCATTTATTCTACATTCCAAAGCTCCAGAATCGACCTTAAACTGATGACAGAGATGAGCAGCTGCATTTTTATTTGTCCCAGTCTATTCTGAGAGTAGAGCTGGAGAGGACTGTCATTCAGCAAGTCCTTGATATTAAGAAGAAATGAGAGCAAGGAGAGAAGATTGAAGTGGGAAACAAAGAGAAAAAACAACAACAAGCACATTCAAAGTCATGCTGAAGGCCTAATTGAGTTATGCAGAGAGTGTATGTTGATTGCAAGGCATTTTGAGATGCTTCCCTGATGTCTTGTGGGGATTGGAACAGGGCGATATAAACAGCATTAATGGAAGGAGATGAAAAATGCTCACACTGCCTCAGCTCTCTGGCAGGCATTTGTTTACCCAATTTGAATAGGAAGAAATCTATCATAAAAGCCACCGTCGTTAACAGCCAGGATGACTCACTTGTGGATCTTTTGTAGTGCACTTCTAAGATCTACACATGCAGACTGCTATGGCTACTGTGTGGCTAATTGATTTTGTAGGTTTGTGGAATTTATACATTTCAGAACAACACTGTCAATCTCTGTGTCTCTCTCTCTGTGTCTCTCTCTCTGTGTGTATATATATATGAATAGAATGCAGTGGACCTAACAAATGGTAGTCTTTCCATTTACACAGCCATCCTGATCTGTGAAGGACACAAATTACTGGACACCGTTCTATAAAGAATGTAGCCTTTGAGTTGGGACACAGGTGTCAGTCACCTGTCACAATATAGTGGTTGCCAATGAATGTCGAATGTCAAATGTCAAAAATATATTGACAACCTCAGACTATACAATAATGTCCTGCTGCAAACTATGGCGTTAACCTAAAATAGTATATCAAATAAAAATCATCATAATGTCAATCAACATATATAAGTTAGTCCAACCTTCCATCCTCTCAGCAAATACATCTGTTATCACTATTGTAGTGGTGAAGCATCATCTGATAACAATGGATATTTTATGGGTAGCTGTGATGCTGTAAACAATATACAAGGCAGCTGAATGTTTTAAACAACAGTTTAAAAGTAGAGCGGAAGAAATATTGCTCAAAACTCCAAATGAGTTAATAAAGCACCACAAACGAGAGGGCCGACAAAAACAAAACCAGGCAATTGCAGATAAGTGAAACACACACTGATGTGCCACACACACTTCAGTAGCAGATGCCTTCCAGCTGCTCAGAGAGTTGATTCCTTGGTGTAACTCTGCAATATCTGTGCAAGAATAAAGAACTACTGCTGCAGCCCAATGCTGTTGTCCAGGGAGGAAGACATATGGTACTATCTACAAGACAGCAAAAACACTGCTGACAGGCACCAACAGGCACTCAGATCTCTGCGGATGCACACATTGGATAACCAATGCTTTAAATTGGCTCTCCACCCACATATACATCTACACATGCTCTTTGAGAAGTTGTTGCTTTATAAGCATATCACTATATATGAAACATTTGGGTGTAAATATGTATTAACAACAAACTAAAACAGGAGAGTGATGGCAGTAAAAGGTAGTGAAAAAGTCAAAATGCCACAAGGTAAAAAATATAATATTTTGTTCACAAACTCAGCACAATAAATACAATCATCACCACCTTAGCAGCACTTGACATGACTTGTTACTGTATGATAACACAGACACGTTGCTTTGTATTCACCGGTACATGTTACTCTGATCAGCTGGTTGAAAACATGCATGGTGAGGTACAACGTACTGTTTTTATGACAGTGTGTGGTAAAACATTTAGGGGGAGCTATGTAGCTCAAAGTGTGCCTTTAAAGATGTGTAGATGTGTTTGTGTGTGTGTGTACACTTGTGTGACTAAGGCAGCGAAAGGTCTTATTCTATACCCTATTTTTACCAGTAGAGAGTTGATTCTGACAGTTAATTGAAGGATGTGTTTATCTTGAAGAAGCTTTGTCTTTGTTTTTTTTTTGTTTTTTTTTACCCACTGCAGTCATCATCTGCATATGGTATTAACTTCTGCTACCTGAACATAAAACAAAGCTCAGTAAAAGATAAGCTCTGTTTCTCTGCTACCTGACCAGAGAGATAGAAAACTGTTCTCCAGCAGTGGTAGCTGGAAATTAGCATTTTAATAGCAACACATATTCTATCATCCAACTTGATTTGACGGTACAGCAGTTGACACACAGCAAAAAAGTAAAGAATAATCAAAACAAGGGGAAGGACGAAGGAGGAAAGGATACACTGATTGCTTCTCCTGATGTTGAAAATTGGAGTTTATTCATCGCTTGAAGGCAGCAGGAATGGGCAGATACACACCTACATCTTTAAGTTAAAGTTAGAGGAAAGAACTGGACCTCTCAGAGCTTCATGTCATGGCAGTAAAATGTGCTCTGCTCCAGCCCACACATCCTTTCTGTACCTGATTTTAACCCTTACATGAAGAGACATCTCTGTTTTCCATAAGCAGCCTGCAAGTGTGTTTGAAGGCTGTTCATTTTGCATAAAATTTACAAACATTATTAAGATCACTGTTTCCACTGCTGATGTCATTACAAGATTAAACCCTAAGATGACTGTGAGCGATGGTCGACTCAGCTCCGTTTGCACTCCACCTCTTTGCCTTTTTAGTTTAGGCAGACTGAGATGTTGTCCATATGGTGAGCGAACTATGTCCAAAACAAAAGCAATTTCTTGCCCATCAGCATAACTGTTTCACTTACCAATTGATTAAGCGTTCAAAAAAACACAACAGTAAAACATCTGCAGTTCTATGTGCAGCCTATCGTCCCCATAGGCCACTGTGTTAAGAATTTTACATACATAAACATACATCTTCATAGCACATGCACAGGAAGAACTTTATATGTTTATATATCTATGTTTATATATCTATTAATGTAACTCAATGCTTTTAAATATATTAATCATACTGTATATTGCACAATTATGGATGTAATGATGACTGACATATACCAGTGCCAACTTATAAGAGCTTCCCGCTTCTGTGACTCCCTCCCTGCCATTGCTCTACATAAGTTAAATCTCTAACTGTATTGTGACTTAAGGCAGACTGTGATGCTGTCAACATGGCAGCCATCAGGACTTCTGTCAAACTCATGGGTGCTTCACCTATAGTTATGCAATATATAATTATATTCATCAAATACACAGTAACACCTGACATGTAATGGATGTGAAACATAGGGGTAGCAACAGCTGCTGTGAAATGCTTTCATTCTAGTCAATGACAGCATTTACACCAGATGTGTATCAGGGCATTTCAAAAGCATCCCAGAAGTGCCCCAGAAGTGCAGCTACGTGCCACAAGAGATACATTCATGCTGGTTCTATTATGGAGCTCTGTCGGCCAAGACGCACCAATTTCTACCATATAGATCGAGCAGACAGGAAATCAGGCCGAATACCAGCAAAAATTTCAAAAGAGAATTTTTAAAATAACAATTCTCTATTTGCAAGTGGTAGGTGAGAAGCTGCCTTGTATGTACGGTATGTGTGGTTTTTTTTTTAAGATTAGATTCAACTTTATTGTCATTACACATGTACAAGTACAATGCAACGAAACACAGTTTGGCATCTAACCAGAAGTGCAATAAGCAACAAGTGCAAGGTATATGTTAAATACAGTGTGTGCAAATGTCTGTACAGTATGTACAAATGTGCAGTGTACAAAAACATAAAAAGTGATTAACACAGTATACTGATGTAAGTACTATGAGCATATTTGGAGTTCAGTGGATGTTGTCAAGAGGAGCTAATTATATGAAATGTCCTCTGAGTGGGCGGGGCAGATGAGAAGCCCATGTGACACAGGAAGTGAGCAGATAAAACTGTGGGCACAGGTTGATGGAGCGGCGCCTCCTGCGGGCTGGAACAGCCGTCACGGTTGATCTGATGTTTGTCGGACGTTTCACCATTTTCTGCTGATACTTAGATTGCGATGCTATTATTTTGTTTAGCTTATGTTTAGCTATGCTTAGCATATATTTAGTTTAACTTAACATATTTCACTTTGCTTAACATGTATTTAGCTTAGCAATACATAGCACACAAGACAGACACACAAACATTGTGCATATAGAGCACAAAGCAGCAGACAGAGCACCGTGATGCTACTGTTTAGCTTAGCTATGTTTAGCTATGTTTAGCTCAGAATTCAATGATAACGATTCAATGCAGCTGTTTTTTGCTAATGCTTTTATCTTGATGCTAATACTTAGCTAAAACTGTGGGCACAGGTTGATGGAGCGGCGCCTCCTGCGGGCTGGAACAGCCGTCACGGTTGATCTGATGTTTGTCGGACGTTTCACAGGAGGTTAAACTGCAGCCGGCGCTCCTTTCATGAGTCACCGCAGGCGTCTGTTTCCAACCCACACACACCTTTGAAGTGCAGAGTATGTGATTTATGTAAGATGTCTCCACAGTGTGTGTGTGTGTGTGTCCTGTACAGCAGACAGTCACACTGAGCTGTGTGATGAATTTGGTTGTTTTGTTTTACTCTTTACTGAACATTTTGTGCTCAGTAATCAGGGATCAAACCTGGACGCCACAAACAGGTGACGTCATCACAGGTTTTCCCGCCACACCCTCCTCTGTTCATGAGACCTGGGTGTAACTGCAGTGATGACATCAGGTTCACTGAATGGATCCTTCAGGTTTACCTGATCAAGTCCAGGCACAGCTGTGCAGTCACGCCTCACACCACACCTGCAGGCAGGTTACAGGCTGACAGAGCTGTTTTTAAAACACCAACAAACATTGTTTCACTAAATGTGTGCGTCCGCACAAACCACTGAAAACACTGCAGTACATATGTCAGACCTATGAGCGGCGCTGTAACCACAGAAACACACCAACAACAGAAAAGAAGACATTGGGGATGCTCCAAAAACTCCTGTGATGTGAGCAGAATCAGATGTAAAAACATGTGGTGCGTGTTGTTCTCCACTTGTGTGGAAGCAGAACATTTAGCTGGAAAAAACAACAACAAGATCAGTAGTTTGTTGTTGTTTTTGGGAGTTGGGCGTAACCACGGAAACATGGAAACAGCGTTTTGAAATCTGTCCACTCTGGGTTTAAAAAGTGTTTTCACATACAGATGAAACACACATGATAAATGGGCGGGGCCTCAGTCTTCTGTTTATTCAGAGCTGTGTGTCATTTAAACATGCAGACAGTTAGATCCTTGACAGACATGTTGTTAGTGAGTCCTCACCCCGCTGAGCAGTCAGCACCATAGATATATATAGAACACTAGATACCTTATGGCGGAGTCTTGAACGTCATCACAGGTCGGCCATCTTACCACAGGCAAGCTTTCTGGCAGAATCTGTCGAACCTGAGATAAATTGATATATACATCTCTGTACAGGGTGGGAATTTAAAACATAGCCTTTCTTATAGTAATAGGAAATATTAAGCTACCTGTTTCAGAACATTATTTTTAGGACAACATAATTATTCATAACAATGGAGTATCATTATTACATCTTTGATGTTTATAACAAACCAAACCGTTTGAGAATCGGTTGAAATTTGAGCATGTTATGGTCCTCTGAAAAGTACATTTACACTACAACACAACGTTATGGGTGAGCGAGCTGAAGATGGCAGCCAGACACGGACGTTCCACTTCGTTGGCTGGCAACGCAGACAAGACATCTAGCGTTCTATATATATCTATGGTTGAACTGACCGACCCAAGTGAGCGCGACTGCGTTCTCTGTGCTGTGATGTCACAGCACGTGAGTGCCTGATGACGTCGAAACGCCGGCGACTCAAAAATGATGTGACCTTCTTTGCGACCGCCAGAAACCGCTTGACGACTGACAGAAGCTACTCGAGTGATTTCTTTTAGTCCGGCCTATATTTTCATCAAAAGGTAATTTTCATATTTCATATGTAAATATTTCATATCTTTTTATCTAGCCGCAAGTCTTCCTTATCAAAAACTGTACTGAAATTGAGCAGAAGTGGTGGAGAGGCGGCTGAAATCTAAAGGGGAGCTCTAATATGTCGGCGAAAAGGTAGTTCTCATTTGCATGAGCAGCAATGGTTGAACGACTAATCCACTTATCTGAAGGATAATGCTGAATGTAGTTGACTACGACTGTCTGCTAACACATCAGTACTGAGTGCGGTATTCGGACACCGACATTGAAGCATCCTTTACAGTCTGAATGGGCGACACATCCCCGTTTAGCAAGACCAAGCTAGCGGCTTAAAGACAAAGAGCTCTCTCTCTCTCTCTCTCTCTCTCTCTCTCTCTCTCTCTCTCTCTCTCTCTCTCTCTCTCTCTCTGTGACATATATAGATAGAGGAATGTATGAATTGTTAACAGTAGCTGGATGTATGCAAATGTTGCTTCCGGTTTGCGGTAGGTAGCCACCTGTGTGTCCTTGATGCTCCATGTAAAGGATGCTAGTTAGCCGCCATGTTAGCGGGCTGCAGTTATTGTTAACGGTACCTTCACTTATACTGTAACTGTGTCCGCTTCATTGTCCACAATTTTCTCGTTTGTTTGCCTTCAATAAAGGAAAAAATGGACAAATATAGTGCGCTGTGTAAACATAGGCGTTACTACAACAAGACGTCATGCATGTGGTTTGATGCAGCAGCTTAGACAGTATGAACAGAATGCTTGTGATTTCAAAAACCTGTTCTTCCAGTCAGTGGTCAGGACACTGGTGCTGAGTGAAAAAAGGGGACATTAAAATCGTGAACATACCAAGAGATTCAACCAAATTTTAGGATAACCATTTACATTTTTTTCAGAGGGAGAAGATACATATAATATAGAGACAACTGAACTCTTGTGTGTAAGTTCCTTTTTCTTGAAGGAGAGGAGGCTCGTAGCACGTACAGTATCAATAACACCATAACAACCAAGCCGACGATCAATATCCTAGAGAAACGCGTTCAAAATATGTTCTTATGACTCGGTCTTCCTTGAATTAACCTCGGCTCGGTGCCAGTGTCAGAGGAAAGTCATGACTTGTTTGAATGTAGAGTTAGAAGGCCCACACAAAGAAATATCACCTTAAACGACCTTGTCAAGATGGCGGCAGCCGGATAAGGACAGTGTGATCTATGAATAGAAGATGTGTTACATGAGTATATTTTCTTATTTTGAATATTAACATTTTAAATACATGTAGTTCATGTTCAACAAATTGCTCTCCGCTTTCACATTTCTACAGCTGATTATGGGAGACATTGCCAAGGGAAAGAAGGCTTTCGTCCAGAAGTGTGCCCAGTGCCACACAGTAGAAGAGGGGGGCAAGCACAAGGTGGGCCCCAACCTCTGGGGTCTGTTTGGACGTAAGACTGGGCAGGCAGAGGGGTACTCCTACACAGACGCCAACAAGAGTAAAGGTCAGTTCACTGCAGGTTTAAAGCCTGCTGTACTAGTACGACTTATGCCATAACAACATTACAATATGGACTTGCCTTGATTGTAAAGCAAAGATATAGATATTTAAAATGTAATTGCTTACATTATGTCTCAACTGATTGCCATGTCTCACAGGTATTGTCTGGGGTGAGGACACTCTGATGGAGTATCTGGAGAACCCTAAGAAGTACATTCCTGGAACCAAAATGATCTTTGCTGGAATCAAAAAGAAGGGAGAGCGCCAGGACCTCGTCGCATACCTGAAATCAGCAACGTCATGAACAAATCACAAAAATCTGAATATTTTAATGTCATTTTATTGTTTATTTACATCTGATTCATGTTGAAACGGTTTTATGTTTAGTCATTTGGGCAGAAAGTTAAATTATGTTGGAGAGGGTCAAAAAAAAAAAGAAAGGGACTCCTTACGTGAGTTCACAATGAGTCAATTTCTTTTTAAGCACAGAACAGGAACAAGCATTTGTTCAAGTGACCAAACATAAAACGGTCCCCATTTGTGAATCTGTTTTAGCAAATACTAATCACATTATTTAAAAACTGCTTGTCGTGATGGGTCGTCTGATCTGTCATTCATTTTGTTTTCCATGACAACATATGTCCGGTACTTCTAGCTATCAGAACAGTCACCATGAGCTTCATTTTTAAAATTACAATTAAAAACAAGGTTATAGACTGATGCTGTAAGGAAATCTCTTGGTATTTGGTGGTGCTCATTCTACAATCTGATCTGATCTTATCATACAACTGAAGTTGGTCAATACCTCTTGTGTTGTAGTACTCCTAAAGCAGCCCCTCTGACAACCAACACACTCTCTGCCTCCTTGCAGCTAAGAATTGTTGGCTATAAATATTAAACATAATGCCTTGAAAACCGACATGCTGAGATACAGGGTGAAATCAGCTGGCACATTATCACCACGCTTAATGTTGTGGAGCTACTGTATCATGAAAGAAAAGATATTAAAGGGTATCTGTTATTTACCTGGTTTCACAGGCCTGAACGAGTGTTTTAACTTATTTTACTGTCATTTGTTTTTTGGCGGGGCTGCTTGCTGTCAGTATATACACAGCAATACTGTATGTATGTAAACAATGCGGTGACGTGGTAGCTAGTTTGTTTGGTTTTGGACAAACGATGGTTAAGGAACAATAAAAAAAGAAACGTCCTGAAATTAACTTTGATTCTTCTATTCTTTTATTGGGCTATACTGCCATTTTGCCGGATTTAAACTGATATGAAGATAATGGCATTTGTGTTGTGTTTGCTTATACTTGTGTGCAGTCTTAAATGCTTCCTGTTTAAATAGCCTGACAGATTAGATCTTGAACTACCAACTCTTGAAAGTGACATTTTCCCTCCCTTTACACAATCACTGCAAAGGTTATTGAATCACTTGGTGCTGACTGGGTCTTATACCCTGACAGCCACACCTTTTGCTATACAGTGCATGCCATACAATCCTCTGCTGCTCATTAAGTCTTTCTAGGAAACTGAGCCAACCAAGGTCGACTGAGGCCCTTCCTCCTGTCACGTTCCTCCTTAGATCAAAGTTTAGTTAACAGCAGAGACGTGACCTGATCTGTTTAAAACTGTGTCTGCATGCTGTCAGGCTTCAGATGACAGGCTGTATGTTGTAAACTCACGTAATATATCTTATCTCTAGTTTGTGGAAAAACATAATTAAGATAAACAAGTGTTAGTTTTACACATTAATTAGTTTAAAACTGGATTTACTTTGCTTCAATAGTATTTAGTATGATTATCTTTGTGTAATGAGTAAAGATATACACCAAGGACAGATTTTTGTAAAGTCATAGTGACCCCTGGTGGCCGATGTAGATGTTACACAACAAAATATTTTGTAACAAGGGTAGTTTTTTTTTTTATAATGAAACAGAAGAGACCGCTGCATGTGACCACAGCACAGCAGGAACCGGTTTAGTTTGCAGCTTCAGCAGGTGGCAGCAGGTTTCAAGAGGGCAAGGAGGGCATAACATCAACAACACACAGGTGAACCAAGGACACATGGACAAATAGAGGTGATGAATGAAGCATGAAGAGAATCACAGAGACAGGGACAATAAAGTTTTTTTGAATTTCATGTCAATTATTTATACTGCTTGAAAAAATTTCAAGAACAAAAACACAAGCGGTACAAACGCATTGCAGCAACACTAACAAAGGGACTGAAGGCACTTATTTTTATTCAAAATGAAATAAAAAGAGGATTAGATTGCTATGATGTGAAGACAACTTTAAAACAGCCTTCACCAACTTAAATTCTCTCAACTTGTATTTTGACTTTGATATTAATATGCCATCTAATTGTAATCATGTAACAACTATAAAGATCCCAGTTTTGGTGTTAACTTAAATGTGTTAATTGTACTTCAGTCTGAACTCGTGCAGGTCTATTTTTTTTTAACTTTTCCAAACTTTCATAACACATCTTGTAATCAAGGATAACAGATTACAAAACTATTAGTGTTACAAAACTCAATTCCAGTGAAGTTGGGAAAAAGTTTA
>JAVQJX010167988.1:0-12801 GCA_036025115.1 Ambassis agassizii
TTCTCTACAGTATATTATGTGCTGAAAGTGAATTGATAGGCTGGATGTTCAAAAATAGTTGATGTAATATAATATAAATTCAAAGAATGAAATATTTGTGAACATCACTGTCTTTTAAAATGGCTTTAATGTGTTTAATGTGCAGGATAGTGTAAGAAACTCAATACAAGTGTTAAAGCATTAGAAGAACTATAGCCTAACTGTGCTGGTGTTGTCACTGATGCTCCTTTCCCTTGCAGATCAGGTCATTATTTCAGATGGGAGCTTTGTTTTCAAAATGAAGCCATCATCATCCCCTTACGTTTAACCAAATACTTAAGTAGTTTACATGGTTTTAAACCAGTGGTCTAAGTTAGAAGGCTGAAAGGGACAACCACCACCCTACGCTTTGAAATCTATGTATACTGCATACAACTTGTTGGACATAGGAGTGAGATGTGTTGATGTAAGTTGGCATGGCAGCTAGGTTGCTCTGTTGAGATCAGAGCTCCATATTCTTGTTGTTGCTGATGACAGTTCTTTGTGACTCTGGTACAGTGTCTGGTTGAATTGTTGCACTGCAGAATTATTTTGTGTGTGAGCCTCAAATCCTGCACAGAACTGTAATCACAATAAGAAACTGTGAACAGGCTTGTATCTTAGGCTGAAATGCATGTTTCATCTAAAGATTAAAGCAGTCACACTGTCCATGAAACAATCTCTACTGTTGCAGTGTCTGATCCAGTTCATACAGGGAGATCTTGATCTTGCCCTGCACTCTTAATTCGAGCTTTTAATCCTCTGAAAAGTCTCAGCTCCACCTGGTGGGGGGGAGGGAGTCCTTAATCCCTATCCCTATGTCTTTCTGACGCTGGGTTTTGGTTTACTTCAGCTCTGAAGTGATGCAAGCTGAGTGCGTGTGAGTGCAACAGTGAGTTGGCGTCCCAGAGGATTGCACCGAGGCGGAGGCAGTGTTTGCGCTCTGTACAGCCGATGGCATTAGGTGTCAGAGTCAGTGCATATGCAGCCTGCGCCTGAGCCTCTAGAGAATTACACCCCGGTGGCTTCACTCTGATGCCATAGATACTGCAAACGCCAACATCGTCTACGCTGCCAGCTCAGTCAGCTCTGTCACCAACATTGCTGACATTGCAGGTGCCATCCTAAATATTGCTGCCTTCTAAAACTTGGCAAATCACTTAGTTAACTCTGGGAGCTCACTAGTTCTTATGTTATCATCCTTTACCCTGATTTTTTTCCATACATCTGATCCATACACCTGAGATACTTGTGAACTCCTAAGAATTTCTTGCAGCTGATTAGATTCACACAAATGTGTCACAGACTTGTGGTGGGGAAAAAAAACATGCATGGCATCCATAAACATAGAACATTATTCACTTTTTTACTGTCAAAACATGTTTAAGCTCCAGACAGAAAAGAGGATGCAAAATGATGCAATGAAATGTAGGCAGTAAATCAGTGGCTTTGATCAACATGGTTCAGTCACAAAATACAAAGTACACTTGTACAAGTACAAAGTCAACCATTGCACAGACCTGGCATCTTTGCCTGAAGGTGAAGCTAATGGTAGGAGCTCTGGAAACTGGACTCCTGCTTCCCACTGCCCTCTCTTGTTGGGCTAGGTGCTATGATGACTCAAAACTGCACTTCCTCCTGTGGCCTCTGAGCGTTCGCTCCAACACTCTCCGGGGACCTCTATGTGACAATGTCCAACCTCACTGCAGAAATAAACATGTTTATGACCTTTGATCTCTGTTTATATGGTCAAAATAAGCAGAAATTTATTATCTAAAATATTCTCTTTCAATATGAATAATGAATAATGTGGCCTGTTGTCCTTCAGTGTCTTTGTTGACAATATGTCCTCTGTATTGTTGACAGCGGTGTTGTGTGTGTCACAATGAGTCAGGTAGTGTGCTATAGCCAGGTCAGTGTGCTGTGGCCCTGGGGTGCAGCCAGCTTATCCTCACTGCTAGCTACGCTAATACCAGCAGACAGGAAGCAGTTGTTTGGCTCCCACTGGGTCAGCAGTGGTTTGGACGGATGACCCCGGTTTATCAGGCTGAAGGGACTGAGTGAACATCATGCCTCCCTCCCCTCACCCTCCCCTCTCTTTACTTCCAAAGGCCAACGTGGCTCCTCTGGGCTTTTTTTTGTTGCATGATGGGATACATTCAGCTGCTCCGTTCGGCTGGTTTAGAGGAATGCTGCGGGTGTACCCCCTCCCATCGGTTGGTCAGTGGAGCGAGCAGGGATATCAAAGCTCCGCCGAGGAAGGGGCGGGAACAGGGCTGAGAGGGTCATGTCTCATTGGGCAGAGCAGGGGGCCACTGAGCCTGTCACATGGCTGATGGCTGATTTACCACTCCACTGGAGAGGTGAGGCCTCATAGGCCACATCTCCCTGTCCACTAAACACATATACACACACGTGAACAGACACATATTCAACACACACATTTCATTGACAGATAGCCCTTATTGCTCTCCAGCTCTACAGTGTTTTAACAACCTTGAACATTGATGTGCTTTTCTCTTCAGACCAGCCATCTTTTTAGGCAAGCTTCAGCTGAAGCACCTGTATTGATTCCTGCTCCAGCCAATTCAGCTACAGCCTTTCATGGGCTCTGCTAACTGACTGTCTTTGTCCATGTTTCTGTAACATGTTTTTTTTTAACTCAGCCATTTTTGTCATATCCACCCATTTCCTGCACTCACCAGAGACACCACTCTTCCCTCCATTCCCCCCTCTCCACCACTGCTCTCACACTCTTCACATTTTGTCCATTTTTGCTGTACTGTTATGGAAAATCCATACCATTCACTTTGTTGTTGTTATTTTGCAGCAGCTCATGTGTTGTCAGACATCTCCACATATAAAAGACACCTGGCTACAATGTTCTGTCTGCCTTTCAAGACCCACTCACCTATCAATAAATACACTACATCTTGCAAACATGTAGTTTCACATGGTCCATTGGAAAAGCAGAAGAAATCCCCTTTTAACCATATTGCCACATGGTGCCTGGAGTCTTTTTTTTAACCCGCTCATGTGTACTGATCTGAGCTTTTAGATGCCAGCTGAATATAACGTTTGTATGTGATGGAGGCCCAGACCATTGATACATTGGGTCAACAGTTGCAGAAGCAGAAAGCTAGCTGTCTGAGTCAGCACAGCCTGTCACTCAAAGCTGCTATTCTTTTATGCAAAATGTTAATTGAATTAGTATGGACATCTATGAAGTCTCTAGAGGCTGTAGGGTGCTTCCTTTCTGGGTGAACAATTATTAACAACTATGGGGTAAACTCAGTACAAGCACAACTTATTCCAAAAAGGGATCTAGAGATGGCACCTGAGTGGCACTAGAAGGAAGAGTATATTGTTTTTTGAGATAACCCTCAGAGGTAGGTCTCGAGAGAGAGGTACATTTTGAATCATGTCTTTTGGATCAATTCTATGTACCAATGGACAGAGGAGTTCCTCATCATTTTAGAAAGAACAAAATGTGAATGAATGAGCAAATAAATATGAGGACTATGTTGAGTCTTTACTTTAATGCAGGTTTGAGTGGAGAGTCCCAGAAACACCTTTCAAGGTTTTCTGAAAATGTCTTGAGTCCAGCAATATATGATTTGTATCTGTGGTAAGTTTGCTCAGTCTTGCACACCAATAAATGTAGGATGGATTGCAAGCATAAATAAAAACACTAGGGCATTGGCCCACTAATAAACCAGGTGGGTACTTTAAATAATATATTTTTTAAGATTGGATGAGGTAATATCTGAATCTACATTTTACTCAACTACTTTTGTCCATTATGGAATGTATAATTAGCATATCGTGTGTCTGATTGAGCTTGACTTGATAAACAAGACCTCTTTCATGAAGTCCAAACCTGATTGTTGTATCAGACCAGAAGGCTGCAGCTTGATACTTGCAAAACATCTGTCTTTGCATAGTGTTGGGGGGATAGTAGTGGGGATTACTTGTATACTAATAAAATGATCTCTTTTATGCAGATGAATTGTTCTTTTTGAAAAAAAAATAAGTTGAAGAGAAATTTAAATGCTAACCTTACGGTAGTGAAAAAAGGTCATCATTAGGATGATGAACCAAATAAACGGAAATCTAATTATTTATCCAACTGATTCACTCTCCTAATGTGGAAGAAAGATGGTCCTAGCAGTACAAGTGGAGTGGAGGCAAAGCATCTGTGCCTTGACTATATTCAGAGCCACAGGACAGCTCTACAGTGCTGTACATATCTCTTGATTCATCCTTTACAATGCTGCATAAGGTTTGAGTTTGGCATCTGAGTCAGGGCTGTCTAAGAAAAAAATGAGACCATTCAGAGATAAGAGAACACTCCTCTTTCTCTCTGTCAACATGTAAGTCTTAAATGAAGCCGAATGCTAGCTGGGATTCCTGTCTGGTATCCTGTCTGACATGAAAGGCTGCTCGCTGGGACTGAGGAAGGAGCTCAGAGAGAAGTATTCCCGCTGGACCCTCAGGCAGATGGAACAAGAACACCTTGAAGGATGGAAGTGTCGCTGAGCCCAAGTGCTCACTTTCTCCCCCGCAGATGAAACGTAACACAGGGCTGTCTCAAATCTCCGGCAATCTGCGGATGTGAGCGACGCACGGAGAGCACCTGGCTCTTCAAGGGAAGCAGCCGTTTGAGATGTGACAGAACGCCTTGTCAGATAGAATCACTGTAATGGAGAGATAATCCCACAGTCATCACTCAGAAAGGCATGTCTGCAGGGCATCTTGGAGGAATTGCCAGATATGCTTTGCAACACTGAGATGGTAAACGTCATCGAAACTACTGTATTTATCACAAGCTGGAATCAAACGTGAGCAATCCTGTGAGGAATTTGGATAAGAAAAACTGGCAGTTTGAATTTTGGCTGAAGGAACAGGAGATTAGGAAGTTCTAAATGTAGATCAATAAGATATGTTCAGCTGAAGCTCAGCTGAATAGTCCCAGAGTAGAACAGGATTGGTCCTTGTAGGCCTGTCAGATGACAGAGACAAGTCAGACAGCAGAGTTTGCAGCCTCTGCTGTGTATACAGAGATGTGCCTTTCGTCACTTGTCACTCAAAAGCCCTTGGAGGAGTTTTGCTGCTCAGCCACTTTCCTTGACCTGTCACTCAGTCTTCTGACAGCTGGTAGGCTGCCCTCCTCCTCCTCCATCCTTCCCCTTTTTTTTCACTCCTTCACCCTCCCGGTCCCTCCTCTATCCCAGCATGCGGATCGGGGGGTCTCATTTTCATGTGTCAGGCGGCCCCCGTCATTGTGACAGCTCCCTGTCCGCCTGTCTCATTAGAAACAGCCAGCTTGGTCTGGGAAGCAGCAGGAGAGGCGATTGGCGTTCAGCTCTCTCCAACCCGGGAACTGTGAGATCAGCTCTGCTAACACCAGTCAACCAGATCATCATCTGGCTTGATCTAACATCCACACATACACTGATCTGCACACCCAGAGTCTGGCTGAAACATGCAAACGGAGATGATTTTTTCCCCCCTCCTTTTCCCAAGTTCAGTGCACTTTGCATGCATTTTTGCATGTAAATATTCCTGTTATTGCCACATTTTTGTATTTGACTCTTATTTGTCATCACAAATGGTTTTTGACTCATGGGTTGCATGAAAAAAGTTTATTATCCCGACAGCTTGATTCTAATTTGTCCCTGAGACTATCTTCAGCAAACACTGCAGCAGGTCTGTATCCCAGTTATCTTCTCTCAGGGGATGACTCTTGATAGAGGAAAACAAAGGTGTTTACTTTTTAGACCTGCATCTCAAATGGCCTTGAATGACAAAAAAAAACTAAACATCAGACATCTATGATTCCCACTCCTTTATTGTTTGTCCTTGAGTGTTAATTGTGCAACATAGAGAGACATCCATTAGGCAGGCTCTCGTTTGATGTTTTCTGATGCGAGACCTAGATGTGAGATGGTGAATAGTTAAATTCTAATTGCGTGAGGAATTTGTATCGTTATAATTTGGGGGGCTTTGTATTCCTCCCTTTTAATGAATGTAACATGGCCATCCAAGATAGGAAGGAGCAGAGATTTTGTGAGTTTATAATGAACTGTGAAAGGCCTTTGAATATGTATGAGGATGTGAGACCCTAGGCAAGATGTACACAAGCTCCCCTGATGGGTGTGAAGTTGATCATATCATTTCCTTCCAAAGACCAAGCCTCATTTGGTGCAGAGTTTAATCCAGGGCGTTTCATCGTTACGTAGCACAGCTTTGAAAAAAGTGGAGCACAAGGAAAAGCACGATGGAAAGAAGCACAATGGAAGAAAGAAATTGAGTGCATTTGATTTCTGCCATTGCTTAGGCAAAAAAAAAACATCTAAAAAAAATATATGACAATAAACAAAATTGGACATTGACTGACTGACCAAGATAAAAAGGGATCCATGCTTGAGTGTATGGAATACACTTGTGCACAAGTGTGCAAGCAAGTTGAAAGTTGATGGACACTAGTGTAGTGCCATGTACTGTAACATTTATACATTTCCGCTGGTAAATTCACACAAGTCCCTTTTCCCACTATATGGTGGCCACCATTGACCTTCCTGAGTACACTCTACAAGCCATATTTTTGTCAGTATGAAATAAATTGTCCTCAAAGTCCTCTGTAAGCACATTGTTTATTTTGTAATCTGCATGTGCAGTAGCTGCATTAGTTTTAAAATGTCTTTCTCAACACAATTAGTCAAACAGATAAAAATAGTAAAAACTAATTTATTAACAGTAAAGGGATTAGCATAATAAAGGAGTATAAAGCTATAGTGAGGTCTTTGATACAACTGCGGTGTTACAGTCAAGTTCCTGCAGTATGTCTGTATTTTGTATGCTTTTAAGCCTGGTGTCTGTGGTTACATACATGAGCTGCCAAACTTGTGACAGACTTGAAAAAAGAGCAAATGTGTATCCAAGCCATTTCCACAGAATGAACTATATAATTCCACATTCACATCCACCAGTTCACCTTTGCGTCATATGGATTTGTTGATAATATTTTTTTAATTACTCTTATTGCCAAAAGGAGGAGACAGAAATTCTGATGTCTGTTGCTGTGTTTAGATCATGTGTTTACAATGCCTTATAGTTGTGGAGTTGTTGACCTAATCTGAGAATGCTTTACAGGTGGCCATTTGAAAAAGAAATACTTTGGATTGTACAGACTTTATTTGTATAAATTAACCCAGACATCTGCATGTCTGTCTGTATGTGTTTGGAGGCTCGGAAGTGAGCTTATTGCACACCAGTTGATCTCAGTCTCTTCATCTGCAACACCTTAAGCCGTGACACTGACCTGACGTGGCAGCAGCCCTTGAGCACTCTAAGTGATGACCCTTCAACCGGGAACATTTCAATTTCAACCTGTGACGGCTCCCTGGAGAATGATTTGAATGTTAAGTGCGCCCTCCAATCCAGGCGCCATATGAAAGTGTAATCAGAGCGCTATCATCTACCCGGCAGAGAGAGAGGGTCGCTTGACTCTGTGCGGCAGGCGATGGCGCTGGCCTCATTTCCCCTGCCAGCAGGTGTCCTCTCTAGATATAATAGGCTTTACATGTGTAATTAACACATGGCAGTGCTCCCTGCGCTTCCATAGCCTTAGCCCTGATCCTGTCACTATGACTTTCTTTCTCTTTCTTTTTCGTTTTCTCAATTTCTTTCTCCTCCCTCTACTCATACTCTTCATTATGAGACATAATGGCTCCTGGGCCAACTCATGCTGTGGTGGAAGTAAGTGCAGAAGACAAAGACAACACCTTGACGAAGAAAGCCAAGGAGTCAGTAATGCAAGGATGGATCTCCAGTGTAGAGCAAGGTTCCAGTGTGAAAGCGACATGGATGGAGTTAACAGCTTGCTGTGTGGGCCAGCTAATGCCTTAAAACCCCCCTCCCATGAAACCTGTAATTACCAGGGCTCCGTTAATCAAGAATGAAACAGAAGAGAAGCAGTGGGCTAATTGGGGCCGACGTGCTCTGTAATTAGAGTAATAGTCACACATTGGGATTTTATGAATGAATGACTTTGCCAGCTTTTTTACAGGGCTTCATTACATTGAACAGAGCTACCAGCATTATTTGCATGCATGTATATAAAGGATACAATATGTTACTGGTCATTTTTTGTCCAAACAGCAGATTTTCTCTCCAGGCCTCCTGACTAGGACAGTGTTAATTATGTCTGTGGCCAAGGATAGGGGGAGAGGAAGAGAAGAGACTGAAGGATGGGGGGAGGGAAGTCCAATTATTTTTCTCTCCTTCTTTCTCCTTTTTCGCCCCAAACCTTTTTTTCACCCGTGTACTGTTGGCTTTTGGGGCAAGGAGGTGGATGTCTGTGTTTGTGGAGCTTCATTTGATGAATGTGGAAAGAATGCATCATCTGGTTTATCATTAACTTGCACTTAGACCTATTTATATTTCAACCCTATTGCATGACCTTATCCATTAAATAAATAAATGATTTGAGGGATGTTTGGAGAAAATGGTTTGTCATTTGTAAACTCAAATTGTTCCATTTATTCCACATTTTATTATGTTGGTGATATACAGTAGCTATGTAGCCTTGGAGCAGAGTAATGGGCTGAAGACATTGAATTCATCATCATCCTCCTACACAACAAATCCACCTGTCTGCATGGTCATTGTTCAGTTGTGGCTTCTTTCTAAGCTTTTTGAATCGCTTAGAAGTGCTATTGTGGTAAGTTTGCTTTCATTGTAGTACTGATCATATGATCAAGTATTAGACACTTAAATGGTTCAGTCAACATAACTCCGTTATGTAAAAAAAATGCTTTCAACTTGCACCATGTATTTGCTTGTAAAAATCAATTACATACAGTCACTTTACCAATCTGATGAACCACAGAGTAACTTTTAATGGAAAAATTTTCAGGGAAATACCATTTATCTTTAAAAAATATATATTATTACATTATTACTTATTACACTACATGTTCATGCCTAAAAACTGAAACATCCTTATATCACTGTTTTAATGTAACAGAGTGGAGCTGCTCTAATTTTAGTAAAGAGAAAGAAGATGTTGATCTCATATTCTCTAGAGAAAAGGCAGCGTTGGCACCTCTGCCCAAGTTTGGGTGCTTTCTTATCGAGAGGGGGAAACACCAAAGCAGTGATTTATGGAAGCCATCTGAAGATGCAGGTTCACTACCTGTGGCTGATGTGTGCTCCTCTCTCTCGCCTCTCGTTACCTCATTTGTCATGGCATGATGCATTGCATTGGCGTCCCCTGTAAACCCACTTCAAAAGGGTGCTGGGTAGATCAAGTTCTTCCCTGTCGTCTTCTGCAGTGGACTCAGACAGGAGTCATAATCCCATTGACAAAGACCAATTGATTTCCACAGGACTGAGTGACTATAGACAGAGTACTATGTATCTTCACATTTGGCAAGCAGGTATACTTTGAGGATCAACAGATAAGATATTGATGGTCAGAGGCCTCACAAAATACATTTTGGCCAAGATTCAAGAATGACTAAACTTTACATAAAGACGTGAACGTTAAAAGAAAATGCGATAAATTTGAAGTGAGGTCAGTAGTTGGTCTTTAGTTCCCATTATGCTGTGTGTTCCCTTCTGTCTGCCCTCACTATAGGTAGTCTGGAGCTTTCCCCAAAGCTGTGTTTTAATGTGGAGATGCTTCACTCAAACAGGGACATCTTCAAAGCTGCTCTAATGACACAGAGATGTGCGCTCTCTTTTTTTTCAGTAGCCAACAAAACAACAGGGATAGTTGTCTTCACATATGCCTCTGGAGCCCTTATCGGCCAGCACATCCTGTAATGGACAGGGCATCCCCCCACCCCACCAACCTATTCTCCTCCAAAGCACATTGTCTCACCATGATTTTGGTTTCCTCTCCATGCTCTCAGCAGTCAACATCCTCCATCAGGCACAGACTATTATGACTTTCATCTTTGCCTCATCATTTACTGGAGTGGCTTGTGCTATTTACTCATAGGTAGCTAGTGTTTTAGTTATACTTTCAATGGATAGGCTGGAGTCTTTATGTAGCTGTGTTTTGTTGTTGTTGTTGTGTTGTAAGACTAGACTGTGTGCTCTGTTGGTTTAGTGGTACACTTATCAGTGCCACCTGCTCTTGGAGTAGCCTCTTAATTACCAGATCAAAGGCAGTGAAAAGGTGCTAAGTGGTTAGGAGCTGCAGCAGCACGCTACTGGCCTTTGATCGGCTCTGCCCCAGTCTCCTCGACAGCAGCCTGCCTTAAATTAAATATGGACAGACAACTCTCTTTGAGTTCAGCACTTTTTCCTTCATAAGCTGTTGCATTTTTTTGTCCATTGCATTCTGTTTGATGTGAGTGATTGCTCAGCCTGACAATGAATGGCAGTGTACTTAAGAAGGAGTGGCTGGCTAATCGAGGGCCGGAGCCTCCTGCTGAGTTACCTGGAAAGGTCTCAGTTCTCGCTGGACCAATCAAGCAGGCTGTTAAGTGTCGCCTATAATAGGATTCCATGTGTGTGTATGTGTTTCTCCCAGTCTGTTTGATGTATTATTTGTGTGCTGATTTATCTGATGTTAGAGTAAACACCAGACTTTCCTGGTCTGCAGATGCTGAACACAATCTCCTGTATATGAGCTCTGGATCTGGTCTAGTCTGGCCCTGGATTGTCACGCCACCTCTGTCTTGCATTAGACCAGAGACTGTTTACGAGTGCGGCGGGCAGACTTAGCTGAAACAGTCAAGGTCTTGTGTCACCAGATGTTTTATAGGGCAGGCGGCACGGTGGAGGCAGGCTGTAAGTGAGGAGGCGAGGGGAGCCGGCGCTGACTGGGCTGGCAGTCAGGTGCTCTGGGTGCCCTTTTATGGGCCAGTCCACTAATGAAAGAAGGGATCTGGGACCACTGCGGAACATCAGAGGCCACTCCACCCCACCAGACCCCCATCTCCATCTACGCAGGAATGTCATAAAGCTTTAAAAGACCCCCCTTCCCTCCTCCGGCCTTTCATTATTTACTTCCGCTTCCCCTTTCACTCCACTGTCCCGTCCTCTGATTGATTGGTTTTCATTTGTTGTCATGCTTCCAGGTGGCAGCTGAGGTGTCGCCTTTACTCAGCCGGGATGCAACAGGATGGGACCAATAAGTCATTATTAGGGAGATGAAGTGTGAGACATTCCCCGGAGGAATAGCAGTCAGAGTTGCTTGATAAGAGAAGTGAATGTGATAGCTGTGATAGAACCTGGCATGTGGAGTTCAGCCCAGGAACCGGTCACATATGGAACAGATAAAGGGAGTTTCTGTGGTCAAATGGGACGCTGACACTTCAGAGACCTGCTGGTGTAAAGTTGCTACAAAGAGGATTTGCTGTTCCTTACTTTCATGGCCAATTCCAGGTTTATCCCCTAGATTTGCAACTGCATGTCTTGGACTTTTTTCACTTGGACTAAGTGTGATTAATCCTAAATCAGGATAATTTATCTCCAATAACATGTCTCATCATGTTAGTTACTAAAGCATGTTTACCACCAGCATTTACCACCTGTGCAGCAGATCTCTAGACAGACTTATTAAAAAGAAGATAATCTGTGCACTGTTGTTTTTGGTTACCTGGTTTTGCACAGAGACACTTAGGAAGGAGACTCCTCAGGGAACATGTTTAATTGATCTGCAGTTTTTCATTACACTATATAAACTGTTTTCACATGCCTGTTGATTGAAACTGCAGAGAAAAGAAAATTAAACTTGAAGTCACCTACATTAAGCTGTCCAGTATAATTGTGGTTTACATGAAACACCACTCAGACACAGCTAACTAATTTGCATGACAAAGAGAGTAACCACAGTGATTAATTTATGGACTGTTGTCGGGGATTCACATGCTTTGCATTAAGAATGTTTTTTACATTCTATCGCTTAGAGCTGTTTACATGAACTCAGTGTGTGATTTGAACACAACTCACAACTGAGTTTTGAGGCCACACCTCTGGTAGTCTGCCTTGAGATAACAAGGTTGTTGTATATCAGATTTCAATAGCACAAGGTGCTATTGTTCTTACAATGCTACCAGAAAAGGGATGCACAGTCCAACACAACAGTTGGATTCGGTCCATTCATCCATCTACTGTCCAAATCTTCACTTCCTGATGACCTACCACTCACAGCTTTTTCTCCCCAGCGCCCTTGAAATCCTCCTCTCCCTGTCTTGCTGAACAGCTTTGAACTCCAGTTTGTCTCACATGCCTCCTCGCTCTCACACATTTCAGCCTAATGCATCATAGCAACTTAGCTCCCATGTAAATCATCAGGTCAAGAAATACATCTTCCACCAGGTGCATACACTTAACCAGTGCTCCCTGCTTGTGTTGAAGAAAAAGAGGACATGTGATGAAAGAAAGAGAGGCAGCGAGGGAATGTGTGTATATGTATATTTGTTCCCTCCCTTTTCCTTGGGGGAAAATAGTAACTGCAATCTCCCACCGACAGGCATTTGCAGGATCTGACTGGATTACATCCTGAGCTCTGCTTGCACGTTTTAGCTGCAGTACAACATGCATGAGTGAAAGTAGATGGGGAAAAAACAAAACAAGGGGACATGAAGAGGAGGAGGGGGGGTTGGAGAAGAAGAAGGAGGCTGCTGGGTTAAAGAGCAACTGTGCTCTGTGTAGTGGTGTGGAATAATGTTCCTGTTTATTTTCTGGCCTGTTGTCGTGTTTAACAGCAGTGAGCCAGGCGGGACTGGGCATTGAAAGGAGAGAATGGTTGTCTATGTCTGT
>JAVQJX010167995.1:0-19315 GCA_036025115.1 Ambassis agassizii
AGTCCGTTCTCGTAGTTCCGGTCGAAGAAGTGCGGCTCCGCTCCCACGGCTCTGATGTCCGGATGAACCCGCAGAAACTCCAGCAGCGCCCGCGTCCCTCCCTTCTTCACCCCGATGATGATCGCCTGCGGCAGCTTCTTGCTCCCGGAGCCGTTGGAGAAGCTGGACATGGCGCTGGGCTGCGGGCCTCTCTGCTGCTCGGCGCGCATCTCCTCCCAGTCCTCGGCTCTGTCCGCGTCCAGCTCCTCATTGAGCAGGTCTCTGGACGCAGCGGTCCTGATGGACGGCTGCTCCTCGTAGTCCCCCTCTATATCCTCCCACGGCTGCGGCTTGGCCAGCAGTCTGGACACCAGGTCCGTCCTGCCGCTCTCTGTCCTCCTGCCCACCGCCGAGCCGGTCTCCCTGCCCCGGTAACTCTCCACCACCAAACTTGGCATGGTGGAGCAGTAGCCCACGCAGGAGTACAGCATGTAGACCCACAGCAGAAACATGATGCTGAGCAGGACGAGCTTCTTCTTCACGGGGCTGGACCAGCAGGCATGCAGGCTGTGGCAAAGCGGGCTATATTCCATAAGCCTGTCGGGTGGAAATCATATCCCAGCGGCGCATATTGGCCCACTCACTCCACGCGGCACCTCTGCAATCCACGTAAAACGAAGCACATGCTCACCTGGAACTGAAACAAAAAAGAAAAAAGAAAAAAACAACAAGAACCAAAGAGGAGCTAAAGTGAAGGAGCGCGCAGAGGGGGGGCCCTCTGTCATCGTAACCGCGGAGAAACGTCGGAACGAAGTCACGCTGCGTCACCACCGAGCCCCACGAGCCACATCTCAGGTCTGTTACAGCTGCTGGAGCGCGAGACCTTATAGAGAGGCGCGCGCGAGAGTGACGGAGACAGCGGCCAATAGCAACAAGAAGGACAAGTCGTTTGTTTACAGAAGAGGACCAGTCAATGGAGAGCAAGGGGGCGGGGCCAGCCGTGAGAGTGTGTGTGCGCGCGGGCGAGAGAGAGAGAGAGAGAGAGTCTGCTGAGAGTTTGGAAAAAGTTTGAGTCAATTAAAATGGAAGTTTTTTTCTTCTTCAAACACACACACACACACACACACACACACACACGGTTTGTCTTCACTCTTAATGTTGTACAACAACAAAAAAAGACTTTTTTTATAAAAGGTCTGAATGTAAGAAAAAAATATAGGTTGTTTTTAAATAATTCATAGCGTTAATACAATAATAATAATAATAATAATAATAATAACAATAATAATAATAATATATTCTGCACATACGGCTGAACTGAACGTAACTGTCCGGTTCAAATCTATTTTTCACAGGAATGAACTTTGTCGTTTTATTAAAGTTAATTTATGAACTCTTTATAAACTTGAATCTGCTCAATAAGCAGAAAACAAAGGACTCTTTAATTTATGTTGTTTATGTTTTATGTGTCGTTTTACTTTAAAACTTTATGACTTTTTTTAATCAGCGTTTCAAAATACATTTTGAATCAAACTTATTCCAAACTAATTACACAACATAAAAAATAACTTTTATTCTATTAAATGTTGAAAAATGTAATGAAGCGGAATCAAACTTTCAGTCGAAATAAATATAAACCTCATCAGATCTGTTTATTTTGTCAAACAGACTTAAAAAATAATTATATATTTGGTTATATATTATATATTTGGTTTTTGTTCTATTAAAAGTGTGTTATTAGTTATGAAGAATCCTGTTTCATCAGAGCAACGGGCTGAAAGCTGCGCGAGGAGACACTTTAACTTAATACTGAACACTTTTATTTTAATATTCCTGCTTCAGTGCAGCTCTCAGATCCTCAGTCTGAATATCACTTCAGGATTTGTGCAGATATTTGTATATTTGGCATGAAGCAGCCTTTGAAGAGAGGCCAGAGGTCATCCGTCATCCTGAGGCTTCAGCGCCCGCGTTCAGGAGTCCTGGAACCGGAGCCGCTGAGTGAGCGCCGGGCCCGGCTGCAGATGGCTGTTTGGGGACTCTCTGCTGTTTACTGATGCATATTTCGCTCTTCACTGTGTTGATTCTGGCAATGAGAGCTGCGCACTGGCCAATCACTGAAGATGATTTAATGATAGTGATAGCAGCAGTGGGAAAAAGGGAAAGCTGCGCGCTTTTACGCACGGAGAGGAGGAGAACTCCTTAAACACGGTTGACGTTTGAAATAATAATACTCAGACTTTTAGAAGTTTTTCCTTCAAGTGAACGTGAGAAATCTAAAGTTCTAAATGTCTATAATTTAGCAGATAAAAATGATATTTTAAGACATTTAAAAACAGATTTTTGCAGGTCAACAAATCATCTTAAAATTACATTTTCTTCTGCAGCTTCATACAAAATTATCCTTAAAAAATCAAACACATTCCTCCTTCAAAGATTTTACAGTTACAGGAATTTTTAAAGGATGAATTTACCTTCAGAGACAGCAGCAGGTCTGACAGTCAGAGTCAGATGGAGGTCACAGCCGGGCCTCCTCTCAGTGCACCTCTGTGGGAGAGGATGTTGTAAACCATGACAGGCCATCACTCTGAGCCTGGAGGCTGGTAACGACATTCAATCTGCACACACACAGGTTGTGTACGTTTCTTCCCCTCCTGACTGTAACAGCTGGCTCAATCTCTCCGCTCCCCCCCTCTGATATGAAACTCTGTATCCGGTCAGACACTTTACGAGGATGTCGGGCCGGTTCAGGTCTCTCGGCCTTGGCTAAATCCTGCAGGCCCCCTTGTTTTTTTTATGGAGGGAGGATGGCAAGTAAAGGGAAGGGGTGCGTTTGTTTTCTCCAAGCTGGATGATGGAAGTGTAACCAAACACCAAAACTATAGGGGCAAAGGGCGGAAGGGGAGCACATGTTGACTGACAGGTGCAGAGGTGGCCCGCTAAAGAGAGCTTAGCATGCCCTCTAAAGGATTTCACTGAAACTTAAATCCAAACATTATGTGTTCACCAAGCCTGCATCACCTAACGAGGTGAGGACCCAGTTTGTGTGCAAAATAGGATAAATATACAAAAAGTGCAGTTCACTCAGTGGCCACTTGAGGCTAGTCCTGAAAGTGAGTCACAGCCTTTGACAGCTAGCATGCTAAGCTCCAATAGCTGGAGCAGCAGGTTTCAGCTCCTCAGGCTCCAAAGAAGCAAACAAATAAAGGACCTGTAAAAAAAACCAACAGCGCCCCCTCACTCCAGACAAAGGTACTGCACAAACACACAGAATTATGATTTTTATTTGCTGTTGACGTTTTACAGAGGTCAGTGTGAAGTAACAGCTGATGGCGGAGCAGCATCACCCGCTGCTTCAGATAAATCTTCTGATTCTGTATTCAAACAATGCATCATGTGATCGGCACACACGGAGCAATTTACACTGTACAGGGTCATTTAAAATCATGTAGATCACAGAGAGGAGCGGCTGGGCCCTGACATAAATAAATACACAATATATACAGTGCACACACATTCAGGTGACTTTTGCCTGGTGAAGTGACTCTGTGCGTTTTCTGTGAGGTTGATCCAGAACCACAAGTCAGTCATCAGAGAGCGTTCGGTGTAAAGCTAGTTGGCAGGCAGTGCGTCGGGTGGAGGAGCCGCCTCCACACTGCTGCTGCTGTACTTCTTGCAGGTGAGCATCAGCAGCAGCAGCATGGGCAGGTGCCACAGGCTGCAGAAGAACAGCTTGCGCGCGCTGTTGCGGTCTCCTTTCCTGTAGAAGCGGAAGGCCAGGTAGCTGATGTACAGGTTGATGGGTAAGGAGATCACCGGGAAGGTCCAGGTGGTGACATCCAGCACGGGCGCCAAGCTGGACAGAGCGATCAGGCCCAAGCTGTGACGCAGCGCCACCCGCCTGCACATGGCCGGGTGGGTGACAGACATCATGCGATAGCCGCCGCGGGAGTAGTCCTCCCTCAAGTTCCAGCTGAGGGCATTGAAGTGGGGGAACTGCCAGCTGTACAGGAAACCACCCAGCAACAAAGCACCTGTGGGGGAAAGGGGGGGAGACGGGGGAGGGATTAATGAGCCACAGCACATTTTCAATTTCAGCACAGAAACAAGTCTGTTAGCAGCACACTTTCTGTACCTGGTTCCAGGCAGCCTGTGGCCGCGGTCCACCCCATCACCGGCGGGATGGCTCCCACCACCGCCCCCACCCAGGTGTTGCTGATGCTGAGCCTCTTGAGCGGCGTGTAGCAGCAGGTGTACAGAACGATGTTCAGGGCGCCCAGAAAGCCCGTCAGAGGGTTTACTGCCAGAGAGAGCAGCGCGACTCCGGGGACCGCACAGGCCACGGCGAAGGACACAGCGTGGAGAGGACTGACGGGAGGAGAGAGACGGAGTCATGTCAATATGAAACAGAAGAAGAAGAAGAAGCTCCAAACAGAAGCAGAAAGTCATCTGATAAGAGTTTGTCAAGGATTAAAGTAGAAAAGCACGAGCAGCGCCAGAGATCAAAACTAGCAGAAGAAACCACAGAGGCTCAGGCTTTTAGCCGGATGAAGACCTCCTCCTCCTCCTCTCATGTGTAACTGAAAGCAGTGACGGTGAGGTCTGGTTCAAATTCACAGTAAATGCTCCATAAATTAAAGAGAGGATAGATTAAAATCTTGACCAAACGCAGGCCTTTTCTTCAAACAGCTCTTATTTTGGCGGTGCAGGGAGATGGGTGCATTAATGTGATTAGTGGTGTTATGTCTGTTTTATGTGGGCTGACATGGGGCCACGCAGGCTGTGGCTTCGAGCTGCTGACAGTCTGCCTCAGCAGGGGGGAGGAGGGGTACGTCACACGGCCTGAGGTGGGTGTCCTGCACTCACAGCCGCAGTCATAACGTCAGGTAGGTAACGTCAACACAGAGAGGCCGAGATGTGGTCAGCTGGTTAGACCACAACCAAGGACACACACACACAGGGTTTAAGGAAACAGGATGAAAATACTTAAAACACTCTGACACACTGAAGTGGTCAGACAGGGTACATAAACAGCGGAAAATAATCCTGAACTTTTCCAACTAGGACCGGAAACACGGAGGACTCAGAGAGCCGGACGGACGTGGAAACAGTTGACAGTGTGTCCACGTCAGGCTGCTTTAAAGAGGACTCAGTGTTCAACAGCTATCCAGCTATTGTTGGATATTTAGAAAACACACTGCAGGATTTCACATGTTCAAATCAAACATGATTAACACACTCAAAGGTTCAGCAGCTTCACAAACACTGATGCCAATTTGTTGTGACTCAAACATCCAAACTGTGAGCGGCTCCTCTCCTCAGAGACGCTCGCTCTCATCTACTGTTCTACTTCTCCAGCCAAGCTGAAAAGATTTCAGCATCACCACATGTGGAGGCTTCAGCAGGACCACAACAAAAGGAAGGACTGTCAGCCACATTTCTCGCTCTCTCACACACACACACAGATTTCCAGCACTGACGTCGGATCTCAGCAGAGGAACAGAATTTGGCCGGTGAACGTGTGAAATGTGGCGCTGTGGCGGCTTGTTTGACAGGACGGCCCAACGTCACATCTGCTCCATGTCTCCACACTGGGGTGTGCGTGAGGGAGGACAGGGTGTGTGTGTGTATGTGTGTGTCAGAGACAGATGGACGCCTCCTCCAGTCAGACAGCGCAGAGGCCGTGTTCAGACAGCGAGGGTCCTGAAGCTGTGGTCAGAGTGACTGAAGGAGGCTCAGCAGGTTCTTCATGAATTCAGATGAAAGCAGAGTTCTTCCTGAGCTTCCTGCCACTGACAAAGGCTCAGAGGACGTGTGGATGTTTTGCTTCATGCATCAGTGGACGTCTGTGCGTCTGCTTAAAGGTGGCGGCCTCACAGAGGGGGCGGGGCTTCCAGGCACTGAGTAAGATGTGCAGGAGCGTGGCGATGCTCCGAGTTCACTGAGCACCAATACAGAGGTTATCTGACATCTAAACGGTACAGCTAACAGAGCAAAGGTGGGCAGGTAAGCTACACCCAGCTGCTCCTCCCTCCACCTGCTCATGTTACACCTGACAGGTGGAAAGCAGAGGATCATCACTGCTGGCATTTCTCTCTCAGTCCGTCTGCTGCCACACACACACACACAGCAGTGTACTGACTGCAGCTGGAACCGAAGGCCGTAAATCAATATGCTGAGCTCCTGTTTTATTTAGTCTTCATTATAATATTACCTGCTAATAGACATGACAAGCTCTCAGCTCAGGTTTCAGTCCAAGAAAATAAAACTGTCCCTGTGAAGGTGAGGGTCAGGTCAGTGATAAACAAAAAGCAACATACGTGATCTGTCCTCTGACGAGCGGCCGGTTCTTCGTGCGGTTCATGTTGGAGTCAAAGGGCACCTCAAAGTACTGTGGAGACAGAGGAGAGGGCGCATTAATGCAGGACACACACACACACACACACTGTTGAATATATTTACAGTTTTGTGCGTCACATTGGGACAAACAATCATCTTTTCTTTCAGCAGTAAGTGGTCTGGAGGTAGAGGCTGCTGTCGGAGGTGGAGGTGGAGGTGGAGGTGGAGGTGGAGGATTCTGGGATACGACTATGTGAAAAACTACTTAAACTCCTGTTTTATGATGTGCTCTGGAGGCTTCAAAGTGCTCCCACGAGATTGGCAATGTGTGACTAAAACGCAAACATATGGGGTGCTTAAACGCAGGAACTGGCTAATCTGTGTATGTGTGTATATGTGTGTGTGTGTGTGTGTGTGAGTGTGAGTGCCTGATAAAAGCGTGTGACTAATGATTTAAACAGATAAAAGCATGATGGAATATTAAAATATCTACTAAACAGACGATTTATTGAACATAGTGACATCAGTGAAGTCTTTAAAACAGGACGCGTTACCGAGCTACACCGCCGTTCTGAAACAAAATGAAATAATGAAGCCGGGTTTGGATCACTCTGCTCTGCTGTGGAGGCTCAGTGTGCAGCTGTGTGCGCGGCTGTCGGACCCCAAGGCCCACACCAAGGTGTTAATTCTATTTCCTGGGTCAGGAAATGCGTCAGGAGGTCAGAGGCCGCATGACGGAGAGAGAAGCCGAGGCCCGAGGCCAAGCTCACTGCAACACCGCACACATAAAAAGGATCCACTTAGTTTCCAATAACATCAGCCCATATGGACGCTCACATGCACCTCCACCTGTACGACAACGCGTGTGAACGTCCATCACCGCACCGCGCTGTCCTCTGCTCTTTTATGTCCTCATCTGGTTCCCATCAGCGGCCTCCTCGCCTCGTGTCGTTATCTCCGCCCCCACTCTGCCATGTGTTACAGCGACGGCTTTAAAATAACATTGCACACCGATATGTGTTTGTGCTGCTGCAGGTAGGTCCACAATCAACATGTCTCCACCTGTCCTCATGACTACTGTCCAAAAAAAGTCAAACAAATATTCAGAAACAGAGCCGGAAGTTTTCGGACAGACGCCTGCTGCTTTCAATTACACAAAGACAACCTCATAACAGCGGGGACAATTATCTGCCAGATGAGGACGGAAAGCAGGCGAGACCAAAGAGCAGAGCGGAGCGGAGGGGGGGTGTTCAGCTGCCAGATCCTGCCGGCTATCAAAGCCGGAACGTGATCCACGCCAACCAGCAGGGCTCAATTGATAACAGGCTGCAGGGAGGCACTTCCTACAGAGGAACACTCAGCTCTGTGTCCTCACGTAATTTATGGTCACACAAAGCCACAAACTGTATCTATTTGATGCTGTAATTCAAAGACAGCAGAAAGAAACTTCAACACAGAGATATTGCATCACTGCTGCTGCTCCCCGTGGAGGAGGAGGAGGAGGAGGAGGAGGGGGTTGCCTTACCAACACAACACAACAAACACATTATGATCTGGAAAAAAAACAAGTGTGAAGAGAGGAGGGA
This sequence comes from Ambassis agassizii, assembly GCA_036025115.1. Classification (NCBI taxonomy): domain Eukaryota; kingdom Metazoa; phylum Chordata; class Actinopteri; family Ambassidae; genus Ambassis; species Ambassis agassizii. The sequence goes on from JAVQJX010167995.1 coordinate 7,902, forward strand.
CACAGTAACCGTGTCAAGAGGCCGGCGTGCGCCTGAACGCAGCGCCGCAGCTGCACACACACATCAGCTGGTCTGAACAGCATCTCTGCCGGAAGAGGCCCAGGTGCCTCACAAGCCGTCACCTGTCAGAGTGTCACCTGTTTGCACACTGAATGGCAACCATCCACCGACACACACGAGCCAAGAGCTCTCAAAGAAAAGCCCCCCCCCCCCTTCAACAGCAACTGAGAGCCGTCTCTGATCAGCCACTTGACAAACAAGCAGCCACAGATTTACACAGATTAAGCCGTTCTTCAGAAGTCGGTTCAGTGGTGCTGGCAGACGTTCAGCACGTTCTGAAGTCAAATGAAAGAAAAGAGACGAGTCACAACACAAAAACTGTGGAGGTTCTTTCTGGGTGTTTCTGTGCAGCAATGTGAGCTACGCTGCGAGTTTACAGTGTGTATCTGAAGAATCTTTAAAATGTGTCCAAAGTACTCATTAAACGAAGTGACAAAAAAGATCGGTTCACTCTGGAAGAACCTGCTCGTCCTGACAGGAAGCAGAAACATGGAGGACAACACAAACACAAACACACACTGAAAGCATCTCCATCACCTCGTCTCTGTGAGAAAACAGCAGTATTTAGATGACATATGTGCAGAGGAGCTGTGTGGAATGTGGACAGCTGGCAGATGGGACTTGAACTCTTCGTCCTCTCTAACAGTTTGATGTCTTCCTGTCCTTTTCTTGGGCTGCTAACAGAACCTGCTGCTTCACGCCGCCGCTCTTCCCAGGCTGCAGTACTCGGTCTGGCCAAAGCGTGGATCACGTCTCCCTTTCAGCTTAACCCATACCGCCCCCCCCCCCCCCGCCCCCCCTCGCTCCCTTTATAGCGGCCTGTGTGGAGCTGTTGGCAGCCGTTCAGCTGGCACAGCCTGGCTCTTGATTAATGGGTTGAGTGTGGGACAGTGAAGTGCTAAACTGTCCTCATGTTAATCAGCCAATTAATGCCGAGCAGAGCCGCATTACCCCTGCCCTGCCGATAATCAGTCCCTTTGCCTGCGAAGATACGGGCCGGTTCTGGGAAATGTTACTGCAGCGCAGAGGCACGCTGCACAAGAGCAGAGGATTATTCATACATGATGGTGCTCCTACAAACCCATCTGATCAAAGGAGGCTCTGACAGCGGCTGCTTCGCCTCCATAAATAACAAAAAGTTTTTGGTGCAAAGATAAATGAGTGTTATCCACTCCGGTCTGAAGAAGCAGAGCTGAGGCACTGAGAGGGGGAGCGGGTGGGGATATCTGCTTCCAGTTTAGAAGCAGTGCCATCTTGCATTCCTTCTGTGTCATACAGAATCACTATTTTCATCATTTACGCTGGCCACAGTGCCTCCTAGTGTGAGGGAGGACTCAGATTACAACCAGACAGAGAGGCATTTGTTTAAAGTCACAGGAAGAACAAGCAGCACTTAAGAGGTTTGAACTCGTCCTGCGGCTTCACCAGGACGCTTCACGTTTCAGATATTTGTAAGAAATGATTTGCCACATACTTAGAGCCCCATTTTCCAACAAATCAACTGTGCAAACAAGACAAATTCCTCCCGTATCTGCAGTCTCAGTCAGATAAGTGAGCGTTCACACTAATGAGGCCTTTTCACTGCAGATCCTGATGACCATTAACTGTACACACTTTCTATTCACATACTGTGGGAAAACACAGCAGTGAAAGCTGACCTAGGCTCTGTGTGTGTGTGTGTGTGTGGTCACTTGTTTAAAAAGAAATAAACAATCCTTTCCACCATCAGCGGGCATTTGCAAATAACTGTGAGGGTGTGACTGACATGACATGAAGTTTGAAAGCCTCTCTGCAGTATGTGTGTGTGTGTGTGTGAAAGAGAATGTTTAGATTTTTTCATCTGCAGCTGTGTCTGACCACAAGCAGACTGGAATGGCTGTGTGTGTGTGTAGCCTTGAGAAATGAGATGTGATAAGGAGCGGCCGCAGATGAAGGCCCTCACTGTTCTCTCCAACATGACAGCAGCCGTCAGCACCTCTGCTCCATTTGCATTTGTGGCGCTGACCCTTCTCAGAATCAGCCTCCTTCATCTCGACGGGCTCATTCAACAAGCCTTTCAAATCAGACTGATGAAGACGACGCACAGTGAGGTCCACTTCTTCCTCACTCACGCATAGCTTTACCTTATAAGGAGGTGAAGGTCAATTACCGTTAATGAAACGAGTCAATCAATGCAAATATTTGACTTTTTTTCTCTCATAAAAGCTGATTTTCCTGCACGATGAAGATGTTTTCGAAGAAGCTGAAGCTGTTCCCTCTCTGCAGGAACATCTCCTCATCGGCCAGCTTTGTGTGGTTTAAGTGAGTGACAGAGATAAACAGACGTGTGTTTACAGGCAGGCAGAACATCCGCAGATACACAAAAACACAAGGGAGCAGCCAGTAAACAGCACGACTACATTATTTATCCACAAGTGACAATCTGGTTTGCTGTAGCAAACAGGAGCAGACGGAGTACACAGGGTAACAAAGTTGCTGTCAGAGTGTGTCCTCCTCTTCTCCCCCAGGAGACCCAACCCCCCTTCTGCACGTCTCATCGCCTTCCCCTCAAGTGGAAACGCAACCAGTTAGCATCTCAGAGTGAGCCGTCATCCATCCTGAGCTGTGCAGACAACACAGATTCCTCCTGACAGGATGTGAGGCAACACAGCTTCATAAGTGTTTGAATGATACGGCTGCTGCCTCCCTCTGATGTGCATCTGCCAATTAAAACAAAAGACACCTGGACACGTCGACAGGGACACACTGTGGGTTAAAGCCACACAAACAGAGTGTGAAGGGCAGAGAGGGTCAGCTGCAGTCACAGAGAACAGAGTGACTCACTGAGCAGCTCCTCTCATCAGGCCGGCCTGTGATCTATTAGCCATCATCTATAACAACATATCAGCTAAACAACAACTTAAACACAACACATAGTTTGTCAGCACTTTAACAGCCTGTTCTGTTTGTCCGGTACTGTCTGAGGTTTGCTGCAGGTCCTCCTCTCCGTCCTGTCTCCCTCTTTCCTCATGAGTCTGTTCCTGTTCCTTCCTGTTTTTTCTCACTCTGTCTGCTTGTTGGGGGTTCAGACTCTGTGTAAAGTTAATTGTGATCCAAAGCCAGTGGACATGACGCTCAGAGGCCTGATGTGTCGCTCTGCTGATTACAGCTGTGTGGGCGTTAAATGAATCGACTGTATGGTGAGGTTCTTTTGTTGAAGCAGCAGAAGTCTGTGCTGTATTGAATCACTTCAAGGTCTCTCTCTACAAAATACAAAGCAGTTTATCTTTATCTGCTAATTTATGGAACGTATAAAGCAGCCTGAGAGCAGGCGTGACGACGCAGCGATTTCTAATCTGACTTCAGGTGATAAACAGTTATTAAAGCTGGCAGCAGACGTAAACAACAGAAGAAACACCAGTGTACTTTTACAATCCCTTTGTGGTCCCAGGTGTTGTTAGCTGGGAAGCTAACAGCATTGCCTCATACACTGAGCAGCTACACACCCACAGACGCACACTTTGATCTGCCCTGTGAGCAGTAATCAGCTGCTACAGTCTGCCATGTCATCATAGAGCTGCTGCTGCTGCTGCTGAGCCCCAGAGCCAGCAGCAGGGTCAAAGTCACTCTGTTTGTACTCCACATTGTCTCTGAATGTACACGGCTAAGTGTGCACTCCACAAGATTTATGACTGAAATCATCAGCAGGAGAAGAACTGTTTGAAACGTCTAATATTTTTGGAGCTCCGGCTCTCTGTATGCTTACAGCTGTCACGACAGCCCTCTGCGTTACAATGAGCCAAACTGAAAGGCCGTCCACAGTCTCCTCTTTCGTATGCTAAACATCCTCTGCGGCATTTTTCAGCTGTTCAGGATATGATTACATAATGACGGGCTGAGGACTTGAGTGGCAGTTAAGATCCACTAAATACAGTGTGAATAACAGTCATTAGAAAAAGAAGACCTTTTTACATTTCACATAATATGTGCAGCCGGAAACAATCGCTCAAAAGTACAGAGATGACAGCTAGTCTTCACAATGCTGAGGTGACACAAAGGGCGACCTCAGAGGACGACTCTTCAATAGATGAGACACATCGTGAGGACTGCTCTTTAACTTAGAGACAGGGGCACAAATATCTGCTGCATTTAAACAGCAGTTAATCAATAAAAATTCTGAGATCACACCCAAAGCTCAGGCTGTAAACGTGTTGTTTTCCAGCATCCAAAAGCTTCTCAAATTAGCATGCAGTGCTAGCTCGCGGGCACGCCATAAACAGGGCGGCTTTTGTTAATTATCCACGGATCTCAGCGTTACAAAGAGTGTTCCTGCTTGCCTTTGGCGAAGGTACCTTCAAATAGAGAGGGCGAACCTGAAAATACAAACAAACACACACACTGGATGTGAAACGAGCCTCAGCTTTGACACAGGAAACTTTTCATGAACAGAAGCATTAAAACACCCAGATATCGATGAGTGTGGGCTGTTTGTGTGTCCTCATGTACAGTTCCCCTCCAGCTACAGCTACACTCAACAGAAAGCAGCAGGTCACTGCATGAAATCTGTTAGTCACCACCCATCACAACTCATCTGACTAACATTAGCATCACAAAAAGACGTTCCACATCACTGCACAGCCATGACTTTTTCTGTCAGAATACTTTCACTTACTTCATGTCATAATGGGAAATCAGCTAAACAAAAACATCCAGGCGGAGGCTCGTCAATATGCAGCAACACTACCAACACTGAACAGGCCTCCAGCAGACACTGCAGGGGCCTTCACCCTTTCTTCATCAGAAATAAAATGACAAAAACAAGCAGCAGACTTTTTGAAGGTCCGCCATGATTACACACCAAGAGTTTCATCTGAATACACAAAAAACTTTATTCAGTGTGTCTCTGTGTGTCTAAACATTCTCCTAAAACTTTGCAGGAGCAGGATTCAGTATGTAAACAGAACATGCTGCTTTCCTGAGGATTCAGCTGATCTGTGTCGACTGCTTTGTGGAGGCTGTAAGGTGAGGTGCAGAACCAGATCTTTTTGTGTGACTCTGAGTTCTTAAATATTGCCGTGAACAATGAGGACACACTGATTGAAAACACTGATGGTATGGCTGTCAGTAGATTGTAATTATAAAAGTAAAAATGTGTTGATGAAGAAGATGACATCAGGTGGAGTAAAGGGATTTACTCAGCGTGTATTAGGTCCTAAATGGTATGTTTGTGAGGTGTAGAAGGATGGTGCAGACGGGTGGTGAGGTGGGTGGTTTCCCTCCGCTCTGACTCAGTGCTGTCTGCCTTGCTGGTCACCGAAACCCATAATCATAGTGCTCTGTCAGACACTAGAGGCTAATCAAGAAGGTTGAGAGGAGGCGCTCCACCTGTCCATCAGTCAGACACTCGTCACTGAGAAGTGTGTCAGCTGAAGAGATGCTGCTGAAATCAACACAGTCTTATACAGATGAAGCACTCGGAGCCTTTGCACACTTGTCTTTGGCTCAGTTGCTGCAGCAGATTATCAAAGTGGAGCTGCTCCAGATAAATGTCTCCAAATCCTCTCTGTTGGACTCATTAAACTCTATAATGGAGGTTATATCAACTGTATGAGGTGAGGCAGATTTACATCAGTCTGAAAGCTGCTCTGCTTCAAAGCAAAGATATTAAAATGTGGCTGATAAAAAAGAAAAGGAAGATGATGATATCAAAATAAAACACAACACAAAATAAACTATTACAACACTGTTATTTAGACACAACACTATTATCAATATGATGCATGGACACCTCATTTACACTTTGCCTGGCAACCACGTCGGCGCCCGCCTCCTCCGGGTGTTATCTCGGGGGCATATAATAGATGGATTTACCCTTCATGACTTTATCAGAGGGAAGCATCTGTCTCCCATCTGAGGCTACAAGAAATCCATTTGTACAGTTTGAAACAGAGCGGCACCCTGCAGCCGGCAAAGACAAAAGCCTTTAAAGAAATTAACTATTAAACAGGCCTGTCTGCTGAAATATTCATTATAATCCAGCACTGAAAGAGAGATACCCATCAAGTCTCTTTTCATGTCAGCGTGCCGAGCAATTAAAAGGGAATGTCAACCCTCAACAGCCTGTTGGAGACCAGTCATAACAAAGAGGCAGCGCCTGTTCGTGTCAAAGATCAGCGTGCTCCTTTGTTTTAACTAAGCTGCTGGAAAAGAGGATCTTTAGGACAGCATCTGGGTGTTTGACCTTTCATCCAAAAAACACGCCACACAAAGACAGTGATACTAATCACGATGATCCAACAGGGACGGGCTTTTAGCAGCTAGGAGGAGGACGCCCCTGATGTGACGTGAAACTACAAAAACAGGAGCCCTGTGGTGGAAAAGCAGCAGAGTGCACATACAAAAAACACCAGGAACTACTGACCAATCAGAGACAAGCCTCCTGTTAACATTACACATACACATGCTCAGTCATACCTGTGCACGCTAGGGCTCTGACCAAGATGTAAGCATGCAGCAGGGTAAATAATGCATGTCTGCACAGGACGGGGTGGAAAGGCGCAGCTGGAGGACGGGCTTGGGGGGGCCTGTGGGGGCTCGCTTCTGCGTGCCAGCCTCAGACAGCCGCCACACAAGAGACACAAAAGAAAAACTCTGAGCAGACATCAGAACATCAAAACACAGAGACAGCTCAAAGGAAGCCGCATCAGGCTCCGTTTGCCCTGCTGGACCTCACACCTTCATCTGACACAATTATCCCATCAGCTGGAGTAGTGACCACACTGGAGGGTGATGATGGCTGGAACACCTGCACAGGCTGCGGCCGCCGTCTCCCGTTAGGCAGGCTGCACACTACACAGGAGAGGCCTGTCTCAGCCCATTATATGTTCAAATAATCACCAAGTGTTTGGTGTCAATACAATTATTTTAATGCTCCTCATGTTAAAAATATAAAACAGGTTTCAGGCCCAAATAGCAGATTTAAGGGTCTGTTTTTAAAACACGTCAAAGCAGTTCTGATATGAAAGTGCTGCTCTTTTTCTCCAGCAGCTGAAGCTCCAACACTCACATCCCTCTGCTCTAAGACAGACATGACAGCATGAAGTTGTTTGACTGTGGTGAGAAACTCTAGACAGTGACATGCCATTGTTACGTGACTCCGAGTGCTTACACCCTTCCGTCAGTTTCCTAAATAGAGCAACATTTTAAAAAGAAACCACAACATTTCTGCTTGCCCGATGGGCACTTCCCTCTGCGACAAAGACCAGTTCTGCCTCCTGACAGCTCCACTGAAGGAGCCTTTTCTCCAGGCATTTCCCTCCTTTCCTCAAGGTAATTCGACAGCTGTGTGATCACATACATGCACGCTCCTTTAGATGCTCAACATTAAGGGATTAGGGTGGAGTACTTGAATCCATAGGAAGTGATCTTCACTCAGGTCTCTGCGCTTTGATTCGTTTGTCAAGCTTTTGTTTGAGTTTTCATATAAAAAGTCTTTGATCAGAGCTAACCACAGAAACACTGAAGCAGCAGCAAAGAGAGGGAGAGAAGCTGGCAGCACATCTGAAGGCTGGATGTTTTTCTTCTTCATTCCATGTTTTCATTTTGGGATTATAGAAAAAAAAAACAATGACCAAAGACGCAGGCAGGTGACGGCAGGTGTGTCTGACAAAAAGAGCCTGAGGATGCTGCCGTGTGTGTGCAGAGAGCATGCAGCATTCTTTAACCGGGATAATTACACAGACCTTCAAACAAAGCAACAACTGCTCTGACATACAACGTTTACAGAAACGAACATACTGCACATTCTGAACCACCTTAAAAACAAGTTTCCTGTCCAAAGTCAGCGGTACATCCTCTGTTTTCTGTTAAAACTGTGATGACACACAAAGACTGAATCTGACAGATCAGCCTCACAACCAACCTCAAAAAAAGAGCTCCAACAATTCAAAAAACAAGAAAAACTGAATGTATGTTTATCTACAGAAACCATGTGAAGCATTCTCAAAACAGCATTTATTCACATGCATAACGCAAAGCTAACTCCATCATATCAATACTTTCTGGATGGTCCAATCAAATATTAAACATTTCCATGACTTCTTCTGTGCGTTAAAGGAGCCGCCTGCTTCCATGTAAAGCATCAAAACACTGAAATACCATATGAGTAATATATAGTAATAATGTATATTTTGTGAGCTCACAATGTGAGCTAGCAAACATCAGTCTGCTTTCTCTAAAATACTCCTGTATAACCGAAGCCTTGACTTTTCTCTGAACCTTCAAGGTCTGAAAGTAGACCTGAGGAGGCACCGGCACACTGTGTGAATGAAACATGAAGCTGTGTGCGGTACCCTAACCTCGGGCTGTGTGAGTGGAGAAAATGAAGAGTGACAGCACTGATGTGAGGGTGGGAGCCTGGGATGGGGGGACACCCAGGGTACGAACAGAGGCGTCTGCTCTTACATAAGTCAGTGCTCAGGAAGACAGGAGCACAATTCTCAAATACTTCAGCGGTATTTACAGACCTGCTCATTGTGAGGAGACGATTCAGTTTAACCTGAACGACGGACTGATGGACAACAACCGAAAATCTGAAGTCACATCCACCAGAGCTGTTAATGGTAGACTTGAGTTCCTGTCCTGGGAGGACTCAGATTCAAGAAGCTGCAGTGTAATCAAAGCTTCCGCCAAATTACAGGCTAAAGACACAAAAGTGAGCAATCCGGTGCTGAGCCCATTAGACTGATATTCTTTAGTCACAAAGCAAATTCCAAAGTAAAGCGTCAACACTCCACAGCAGAGCAAAGGCCTACTTATTCAGGCATTCTAAGTGTCACAGCAGACTAACTTTGAAAAGAAAATAACAGCATTACAGTGCACATCTGACGTGTGTGTATGTGTACACAGAGTGATGTGTGGCTTTTTTCAACAACACTTCAATTATATTACATTCCACCGAGGCTAACAAAAGACCTGTCAATGCTTTTCACATTTCAAAGGCTGGCTGTTATTACATGAGGTGTGTAAGAAGCCAAACACACACAATAATGAAGATGACAAACCTGGTTGATTGAGTTGGCAGCACATGAGGCGAGGCCTGTTCCCAGAGAACATACAACAAACATGATGGGGTCAAAGGGCACCGGGGCCATCGCAAAGCCAGCAGCAGCAGTCGTAACAACAAGAGCTGAAACACAAACACAGTGAAGTCAACAATGATGATCAGGGTGCACACAGAGACAGGATGAAGACTCTGCTCTCTACCTGTAAGTTTGATTTTAGCGAGTCTGGAGTAGACATCCGGTAAATCAGACACATCAACCTTCAGCAGCTTCCACTGCCTGTCGAGCCGCGCCTGCCTCGCCTCCTCTGACTCCACCTGGATATGAGGAGTCTCATCTGAAGATGTGACCCTGTGGGACCTGTCCTGCACCACCACATCCTCCACAGCAGGCTTCAAGGTGGAGACCTCAGGCTGTGTCTTAGTAGAGACGTCCTCCGACTGTGGGACAGCATGCACAGGGCTGCTGATGGTTGGTATCCTCTCCACTTGCCTCTCCACGCTGTCATCTCTCTCATCAACAATAGTCAGGACAGGTGCCTGTTTGGGGACGGCCCTTTGGTGAAGCTCACTGCTATTCTTTGACACATACTGAAAGAGACACAAGTGGACAATGTACTGCTGTGATGATGAACAGAGTCAGACACACAAAGGTTCAGAGACTCAGGTGCACAGGATACCTGGCGCTTAAGGAAGTTGAGGTGTTGATAGGTCAGCCAGTGAGAAGGATCTCTTTTGTGCAGCTGAATGAAGCTACGAGCCGTCTGGCTACATCTGGGAACACTTTGGAATAATTTCTGTTTGACGTTTACACCAACTAAACCTGCAAGAAACACGAGACACCCTGTTTAATCATTCAGATGAAAGCTCACAAACAAGAAAACATTAATGAGAGACTAATGAAGAAAACAGCAGACAAATCACTTCTAACTTTCATCACACCTTTGATTATTGATATAAATCCTGAGCAGCTGTATCACCGTGTGGTACGGCAGCTCCACTGTCACGCACCGCAAACGCCTGCAGAGAGTGGTGAAGACTGCGTGTCTAAGATCAGCAGGACTCCCCTTCCCTCTCTGCAGAGCATCTACCAGCGCAGAGTCGACAGGAGAGCTGCCTCCGTCATCAGAGACCCCACCCACCCCCAACATGGACTGTTCACTCTCCTCCCCTCAGGCCAGAGGTACAGGAGTGTGAATAGAATAGAATAGAATAGAATAGAATGGCTCTATTGTCATTATACACATGTACAATGAGATTAAGCCACCACCAGTGTCAGTGCAAAAAAAGCATAAAAGATAAATAAAGATAAATAAAAGATCTAAGGTATAAAATAAACAGATGTACACACTCATTGAGTTATTTGCAGATATAAATATGGTGTATATACCTGTATACCATATGCATGTGTATAGTGTTCAAGTTGAGAATAGATATATTGCACTGAAACATATTCAAGTCAGAGAAAAATATATTGCACATTCAGAGTATCATTTCACGTATCATGATATGTTGTGTTGTACATGTGACACTACAGAATGTATTGCACATATGTCGTTAGTGTCCTGAGTGTTTCGTATTTGAAGTCCTGCAGGAGTTTAGGAGTTATTGCCCTGTTATTAATTAGGTCAAAACACAGTTTTTCCACCATGATGACAAGCAACATCATATCAAAGGCCTACACATCTTTGTTTGGTGATATGGTTTTACATAATTATATATTAATTATATTAGATTATTGGGGCGGCAGTAGCTCAGTCCATAGGGGGTTGGGATGGGAAGCGGAGGGCCGCCGGCTCAAGTCCAGCCCTAGACCAAGACACATGGAGGTGGACTAGTAGCTGGAGAGGTGCCAGTTCTCCTCCGAGATACTGCTGAGGTGCCCTTGAGCAAGGCACTGAACCCCCAAACTGCTCGGGGCAGGGCAGCTTGTAGCGTCAGCCCCCACTCACATCAAATGTAGATATACTGTTGCAACTACACTGTGCACAATTATTAGGCAAGTTTAGGGATTCCGTTAATTAGTGGTAAACTACAATGTTCTTGGTCAATCCAAATATGTTAATAATAAATTAATGTTAATAAATGTCAAAGTAGAATATTTAAGAAAGGAAACACAATATTTCTCCTTTCTTAAGAGAATATGTATGTGTGCAGAATAGGCAACTAAGTGAAAAACAATTTTATCCCTTGTCACTCCTTTTATCTGCTAAAGAGAACAATAAACAAAATCTCAACTTGTACAAACTTTTCTGATATTAAAAAATATATATACAATATATATATACAATATATATATTGTATATATATATTG
>JAVQJX010168040.1:0-12247 GCA_036025115.1 Ambassis agassizii
AATTAGAGACATGGATATTAGACAACCACAACAGGTGGGTTTAGTCTCTTATTTATCTCCATCTTCCCTTAAGGAGCATAAGGAGTGCTGCTCTCTCAGGAAGAGGTATAATGGCAGAGTAACCAGTTGGCTTGGCTACCTGAATAGCTGACTGAAGGAGTTTGCTGCTCCACTCAGAGCAGCATAAGAGCTGGCGTGACAGAGCTACTGATTCCATTTCACTGGATGAATCCCAAAGGACCTGCATCACTTAAACAGCCCTATACATCTGAAAGCCAGAGCAACGAAACTGACAGTAGAGCGACAGCAATACATCCATGGGCGTAGGAGAAAATGTATGCATTGCTGTAGATGTTTGTTTTCCTGTTCAGTACAGTGTGGGCAGTGGAAAATATGCAAGCATGATTATTTCCCACACACTTAAGTCTCTGTTAGTTCATTGTTTCCTTCCAGCGCCAGTATGGCCCCCCAGCCCTGCCAGATAAGTGACCAGCCACTGGTTCAAATAATGCCACTCCCTTTAAAGTGTCACATTTGCTGTTGTAAAACTAAATTAACACTGCAGATCCCGTCAGATGTGAATGAGAGATAATGTCAGTACAAGCAAGCCTGTGCCAACACCAACTGAAAACACAACAGGAATTTATTTACAATGCTGACCATTTGAAAGTGGGCCAAAACAAACCTCTCGCAGCATGATTTTCTTTGCTTTCACAGCCAGACAAAGTTATACAACAGGATCATACATCAAAACTGAGAAAGGTGAGGAGGTAACTGTCATTGTTCAATGAGATGCTTATTCAATTGTTGAATGTGCATGCTAACCCAAGAAATCCAGATATACAACCAGCTCCTGATGTATGGCATTATGTAACGTCTAATTGTGTCAATGCGTTCATTCTCATTGAGCACAACAAATCTCTCGCCCATTATAGAGCTCTCAAACAGTCCTCCATCCTTTCCCATGTTGAGTCATTCTTCTGATGATAGCCACCAGACTACAGGTATAAAACCACTGACTGCAAATCAGCAGAGTGCACCCTGGGAGGAAACAGCCTCTGGCAGACAGGTGATAACAGCATGGCTGCGGTCAGAGAGGCCGACAGCATCCCCAGGGACTGCTATTTCTGCCCCTGACCCGCCAGTTCCAGAGGAAGAACATGCTGGGAGCTCAGTCACATGGGATGCTGGGAGATTGGTGGTGATGAGTAAGAAGAGAGAAGAATAGGGTAAACAAGCAGAACAAAGACCTTGAGGAGTTACAATGAATTATTATATATAACGTAAACAGATCAATTCTACGAAGAGGCGTGAACATCTTCTCCAGCAACAACAAATGCTAAATGACACCTATGCTTTTTAGACAATAGCTGGTTTAGCGTTCTAGCATGATCATTTATTTCCATCAATATATACAGTATATTCTAAAATCAGAGAAAAATGACAAGAGAAAATTCTATTGTCATTCCATGACCCTATAGCTTTTCACAGGATGGAGTGTCTGATTGTACCATGCTGGATAGAGAGCAAAGGGAATGAGCAAAGGGTCTGTTTTGTAATGTTTCTGGGTCAGAATAACAGGAATAATAGTTGTACATGAAACCTCAAAAGATAACAAAGGCAGTGATCAGGTCCCTCTATGCCTTCCAGCAGCCCCTCTCTTTAACTCCTTTCATCTCTGTCAGGACCTTGGGTAAGAGCATTCATCAGAGAGATGGTAGCATCCGGGGGTATCACAAACATGATGTCACTATACAGAGAGAGATAGGAGGGTCAGACTGCTACTGACAGTCTGAGCGATCACACAGTCCAGAAGCCAAGGTCACAGAGGCACAACAAAGGTTTGGCTTTCAGCTGAATTAGTACACTGATTAATTTGCTCATTAAAATAAGCAAAACATGTCTGATCTTATAGTGTAGAGATGAAAACGGAAAAAAAAAAAAAATTCTTTCCGTTATGTTTCATTTCCTGTTACTGAATACCACTGCGGCAACCACAGTGATTGTGGCTTCAAATGAAAAAGAAAAACACATGTTTATTTATTTTTTTTATATTAGTCTGTAAATGCATACCAGTTGTACACAATTGTACATGAATATTCATCGGTGCATCCCAGCATCTGTGTTTGCATCTGTGCATCTTTGCCTCCCACCTTTGTTGTCTGTTATTGAACTAAGGAACCTGGCATCAGCAGTGATAAATGGTGTTTGGCTCTTGTTTGGACTGTTCACCAGATGAGGCAGAAACGCAGGAATCATATATGATACGCCTCCTTATGCTCTTATTCTAGAAGATTCTTCAAATCAAAACGTGAAAATACTGACTGGGAAAGAGTCACTTTATCATAAATAAATTTTCCATCTAGTATGTATTTTCTTTTCCTTGAGTGGAGCCTAAGCAGGGCAACATCTGTCAGTGGGTCATTTATTGGAACTGATGAGTTATGTATTATCTTTCATTGGATGCATTTGTCTTTATTAACAATGTGAATCTGCAAACAGCCCTCTGAATACATTTGGCTAAAACAGCTTCATCACTCTAGCTTAGCAAACTTACTATTCAAGCGACTGTTGGTATATATTTTTGAGAAGCAGGGCAACATTATATATATCTTTTGTTATTTTGTTTCATACCTATGTTATGGAGAGGTATACGGCTAGAAGCGGAGACATGTCAGCCCTGCCTGTGATGTATGGCTCTGCAGATCCCCTCAGGTCCCTGAGCTCAATGATCAGTGTATTGATCAACATGTGTTTTATCACTCCCCTGAAACACACCAGCAGTATGTACTCCATCCCATAGAAACTAGATCTCAGAACCTATTACGTAAGTATAAAACCTTTCAACTAGAAACTAACCTGCTGAACCCACAGTCCTGCCCCTTCTGCCATCCAGGCAGAAAATACGAGTCTGACCAACCACACACAATCCAATGACCGTAAGAGATAGAGGGTCCATAAGATGAAGACAGACGGTCAGAGCTGTGTGTAATTACTCTGCGAGAGTCGTTGGCCTCTGGGCTATAACACCCAATGCAGCGGAAAACACTGCACACAGCACAGCCTAACAGGCCCATTCATGTCCAAACCTTGAGAGCGTTGAAAGCAGAGGGGAACATATGTTTGACTGACGGGAGGGAGAGGAGAGAGAAGATGTTCTTTCCTCAGCCTGAGATGCCTGCTGTGGTTCTACGCCTAGAGCCAGAGTACAGACACATGTCACACCACCATCTGCCTGCTGTGACAATGCTGTCACACACACACACACAGTTAAATGCAGAGTTCACACACATGCACGCCATTTTACCACATTTGTATACATTCCTGTTCGAGCACATGCTTTTAAAGAGCTTATGACAGCTCTCCACATGTTGACTGCATGTGCTTCTCCCCCCTCTGTGTCAGCTGAGAGAAGCATTGTGAAGCTTAACAAAAGAATTATACTTTTTTTTTTTTTTTTTTCAGGATGCGAGAAACTGCAACACCACTCCCGGCACGCACGGCTCGGCACAGCACGGAGCTGGCAGCCAGGCATGACTCGGTACCAGAGAGTTAAGAGCACTGGATGAATAATGTAGTGGCACACAATGACAGGCTAGATTATGAATGATGCAGTAATACCAGAGGGCGGACAGGAAGAGCCTGACACCATCAGTTCTCAGAGTACCTGGTGCACATCAACTTCAGCTGGCCTTAGTGACAGCTAAGTGACGGGAAGGGGGGAGTTTTCTTAAGAAGTTAACCTTGAGAGATCCACATAGTCTGAAAAGTAGATCCACACGTAAACACAACAAAGTTGAGGCATGCATATGAATACACACATGCTCACACACACAGCTGACCCGCCAGCCATACAGGGAAAGCCCTGATTCAGCTGACAGTGGATCAGGGTCAGAGTCAGCGGATACAAGGTCAGCTTAGCATCATGGCCGTCCCCAGGCCGTTCTGGGGTAAGTATGACAGGAGGAGCCCTCGGGCTGTCAGACTTGTTCATCATGCGGTGCATCACACACAACTGAACAACATGAGAGCAACAATATCACATTAGAAAAGAAACTCCAACCTAAGGGATTCGTACTCCTGCAAAGAGGGAGACAGGTGGACTTTTAAGAAAGAAAGGCAACAGCTGACATTATGGGTGGTCTCCCAAGAGAGGCAGAGAGGAAGAAGAGGAAGGAGAGAAGAAGATGAAAGAGAAGTGACAGAGCAAAGAACCAAGACACAGTGAGGCAACAGCTGTTATATGTGCATGGTAGAATCCCAAAAATGCCTCTCTGTGTATGAACTCTGGGGCAAATGCCACATTGACCTCTGGATATTTTTAGCTCTACTATCCTCACTAAACCGTCTCCAAGTCTATTGTAAGGGATTGGCTCACACTATTTACAGACGTTCACATGCATTTATTGTAACATTGAAATGACTGTTAAATAAATACTTCATACGCTAATTTTAGTCATTTAAAATAAAATACTATAAATAAAAAATACTATATATAAATATCAGAAAATCTTCCAGGATATTTTACCTACATGTTTTGTCCTTGCGCTTCAAGTGAAAACATAAAGCGCGCAATAATAGACTTACCACTGGAACTCATGATGCCCAATGTGGTCCTGTCCAAAACAAAGCGAATTCGTCCAAAATAATCCCATAAAGCACGAGGAAATCTTCACGGGGCAATTTACTCCTGCCAAATTGTGTAATAATTATACAAAAAAAAAAAAATAATAATCAACATCCAGTAAATGATGCTCCTCACTCAGCAACACAGCTTCCAGTCAATTTCTGAGAAGGTGGGCATGGACAGAAAGAAGGATACAAAAATATAAGAAAAGAAATGAAGAATAAACTGTAACATCCCAGAAAAGCACACGACCTCGTTGTGTTTTTTTTTTCTTCTCCTTTTTGTGTAGAGAAATAGACACCAATGACAAGACAATGCTGCTCAGTCGGATTCCACCTTCACATTTTCACTCCCGGCTGATACCAGCTCCACCGCGCTCCCCTGCGTGTCACTGTGCGCTTCTCCCATCAACACAGGCACTGGCTTTCACTTCCGGTTTCTACTTTCAAAATAAAGAGTGTAAAAAAAAAAAGATGCAAGAATGCATAAAGATATTAACATCAACAGATTTCTGCAACAAATCTCAAACATAAATAAATACTTAACAGTTCAAATAACCACACATTAGCTGGAGAATTCCTTCTTTTGTTCATTAATGTTAAGCAAACACAACTAACCAGACTATAAACTTTATTTCTGTAATAAAAAAATTTATTGAGTGTGTTATTGAGTTTTCAATGTTGTAACAGAAGCCAAATAAAAGATACAGTTTCAACATAATGCCACTGATTTATGTGATAGACTCTTGTTGTGCAGCTCCTTAATAATCCCCCCTAAAATGTTTCTATCACGAAGGTACAGCAGCCTTATTTCCGGACACGCTGTGGGTGACTTGACTGCTCCCTCTTTTTATCCTGTGGAAGCGACGTCACTCTGGGCTGCTGTGAACGCTCTGGGGACGCTGTAGCCTACATCATACTGCAAGAAGTGTTAAATGTTGAAAAGTCCTTCAAGTCTTCATTCATTGTCACAGCAGGTTCGGAACAAAGATTCACACTGTGTGCAGCATTTTAAATGAATGGAAATGAATGGAAGAGTTAAGCCATTGAATAATTAGCATCATATAGTTAGATTTAATGACAAAGAACACCTGAGACAAATTGATTTAAAGAGTCTGGGGAGCTTTTAGAAAAGGTCTTGTTGGTGTTTTTGTAGCGCTGGGTTGGGCTTGTTGCTAAAACTGTTGTGACACCGCCCTCTTCTGGAAAATCGACGTAAGCAAATTAGTTAATTGGATTATTTGCAGTGGAGCCTCTGCTGCTGCTCAGGCAGAGACCAGGTTAATGGTGTAACTGTGGACGGACATGCTCCACCACAGTCATATTCTAATTGCTTTAGCTGGTCTGTGAAGTTGCGCCAGACATCACAGCTCAAATCTGAGTTTGTCTGCACACTGTTATGCACTGTTAGGCTTGTTGTTGTAACTGCCCCAAGTGTGGAGAGATCTCCATCTAATGGTGGAAGTCTATCCAAGCGGCCATTGATCATAGAACAACAACTGAAGATGGACAAATGCAACAAAAAGTGAACAAATCATGAGGTGTAAGTGTACAGTATCCAAAGAAGTGACTCTTTGGACATTAGTATTGGATGGTGGTCACTTTATTGGACACTTTGTGTAGGTGTGTATTCGGTTTTATTAACTCCGTTTGTGCTGTTTTTACTATGCTAACCTGCTGCCTTGTCCTTGTGTCCTGCGGAAGCCCTGCTTCTGAAGCCTTTAGGAAGCTGGACAATGGCGGGATGTGAGAGGCGCCCCCGTCTCTCTCTCACACACACATACACACACACTGGGTCTGGAGCTCAATTATAGCATAAGATCTCAATAACTTTTTTTTTTTTTTACTCCCTCACTCTGTTTGGCTTATATTTTACATATAAAAATCATTGTTTCACACAGCACATGACAAATCATGTGATGATAAATCAAATGAAACACACCACATCAAAAGTGACCTGGATTTCAGTAATTGTATGTTTACTGTTCTCACTCAGCACTAATCAGTCATAATAGATAATGATTTACTTATATAAACTATCTTTGGTGTATGTGTAGGTGTGTACTTCTGTGGGTCCTGACATGTGCCGGGTGCTGATTGTGCTCCTGTGTCAATCTCACATTGTGCTTTTGTCCTCCAAACTGATGGGGCATAAAAACAGGAAGTTGGCCTTCCTGTGCACTAAAGGCAGCACAGGGCAGGAGGCTGTCAGGTCAACACCGTGTTGTCACTGTCTGCAAAAAGCGCCAGTAACCCCCTAATCAACAATAAAAGCAAACATCCACTGATGTGTGTCCTTACTGGAACAAACCAGCACAGTGTTGACCTAGCATTGGAAATATTTTCAAGCATTACACAACACATGACAGAGACATGATTCTGATTGTGTGGCGTGATGTGTCACCTAATTGTTTTAAACACTAATCATCTACACAATGTTTTCCTATTGTTTGTCCACCACACAGAGGCAGTGTGTCTTCTATCACTATCACAGATCAGCAGTGTGCTGCATTCTTCACTAAGTCTCACAATCCCTGCCCTTTGTCCATCAACATGGCCTGGTGAAAGTACACACACACACACACACACACACAAACACCAACAATTTACCTTCCACAATTAACTCTGCAATGCTATGCTGTTGTGCTGTGTATTTGTTATTTGTTAATACACCCACATTCCCTCTCTCTCTTCCTACCGCACACACGTTTCTGTAAACCAGGCAGAATAAATGGTCTGTGTCCTGCAGCTTTGCATAGCCAATTGCATGATCACATGTGCAGTGCACGGTTGATTTTCTGTGCTCAGGGTGACTTTGTCATGGTGCACTGGGCGTTGAGTCTACACAATCAGCTCCAGAGTTTATATTTAACTTAGCAGGCAAAAAAAACAGAAAAACAAAACGCACCACTAGCCTGGGGCTCATTATCTCCTGTCACACAGATAGAGATGGACATGACCCAGAAATTGAATGATGAGAGGTTACCTTCTTTCTTAACATTATAAATGTACATTTAATGGAATTCTGACAGTGTGTGTGTGTGTGTGTGTGTGTGTGTGTGTGTGTGTGTGTGTGTGTGTGTGTGTGTGTGTGTGTGTGTGTGCGACTTGACGAACAGGAATGACAGAGACAGCTGTGGAATGAAGATGTGTGGACACAATTAATTCAAAACAGGTAATTGTTTGTTTAATCTGCTGCCATCACTAAGCAGTTCCAACCGAGCTGGTGTGACTGGTGTTAGAGAATGAGGAAATAGTATGCATGTTGTTGTTCTCAGAATGGGAAGAGCTGTCATATAGAGTTTAAAAAGGAATTCATATATCTAAAACCTTAGTCCTCTTTTAGGCTTTTACATTTCAGGATTTTGACAGAAAGAAGAGTGTGTGGATAGGGGTGAGTGAGGGAGCAGAGAGAGAGAAAGAGGCTGAACTGCTGTCCAAAAAAAATAAAAAATGGGAGGAGTTAAAGCAAAAAAAACTTCCTCTGTCAGTGACATGCTGCCTTGGATAGCACACACACACACACACACACTCTTACTTACACACACTTTTTCTACTCTTCTGCTTTGAGAGCAGAGAATGACAGCAGTTTCAGCAGCTGTCACAATATGCAATTCACCAGTTAAACGGTGGAAGCTCACACACACACACACACACTAGATACTGACACATTCTGCCACGCACATGAGGAATGAATTGAGAGGGGAGACCTGGCAGCAACACAGAGGTAAGACAGAGTGTTTTTTTTCCTGCTTTTTAACTACTCATTGTAACTTCTGCTTACCAAATACTGCTGTACTTTGTACTTAACCATAAAGTTGTTGTCATTCCACAGAGTATAGGATAAGCAGTGAATCTTAGCAGTGACTGCCAAATAGTTATTTCAGTTCCTGATTCTTTTCACTTCATGGTTTCATGATATGTACAAAGTGAGAAGGAAAAGTGAAAGTCATGGAAAAAGAAAACTATGCAAAATTCTGACGCATTTACAATGGCACTACCACACCGTGTTTTTTTCAGATTTACAAATGCCGCTATGCAACATTGTGGGAATCTCCCTGCAGGGAGTTCTATCCCAGACACTCAGGCATGTGCAGGGGGTTAGTCTAAACTTAGAGTCCTGTACCCCAGTCTCACATTACTCTGTGGTAACTCTTCTTCAACAAATTCTACTTCTACAAACCCACATTGTACACACTCAGGCACAAACAACTCCCTTCCTTGTCATGCATTAGAATACAGCCAGCCAGCAGTGACACCGTATGTTTCTCATTAGGTTGAATGTTATTGTCATGGGCCACCTAGTGTCACAATTGTAGTCCAGCTTTTGGCTTGTGTGCAGACGATAAGATTGTTTATGGTATGTGGCCATTTTTTTTCCTAACAATCCCTGTAATTACAGGCAATACATGCTGTGTTTGTGGCTTGACAAATAAGAGACTTGTGGTGTTGTAGTGTTCAGTCATTCAGAGGAGGAAGAGACCTAGCTGCTAGTAAACAATAGCTACATCTGCAGGTGTTGTGTGAAGAGGATACGCAGCATCACTACAAACAGTTGTTTCCATAGACTGCATGTCTGTATGTTTAAAAATGGTTGTCATTGGAGACAGCTACACCGACCCTTGTGCAGCATTTTTGCTAACAAAGGCCTGCGCATGTGACTTGTGTCTTGAGGAGTCTGTGATTATTAGATCAGACGTCTGTTGCACTATGAGAAAAAAAGCGGGGGAGTTTTAAAGGGTGTTGGGATATGCCCTGACACGCCTGTTTACAACTCTCTGCCTCACAAGATACACATGAACAGATTCAATCACAACCATTCAACCAACACACAAACACAATATACGGACTGGTTCCAGGCAAACAGCCACCTGAAACAGCAATGATTGGGGATAACATTCAAAGACAGCTGTCATTGTGACACATCACCATTTCAATGTGCAGGAATTGTACACCAATACAAGTAGGTCAGTTATTTTGGATATTTTTTTTATTTTTAAGGACATTCAAGGTTATTGTCTGTTGTTTTGTTTTAAAGTTCAAGGGTGTTAATGTTTAAAATGTATTTGCGGATAAAATATGCTACAGTCAGTGCTCAGTGCAGTGATTTTGTGGCTTAACTCACATGACCAGGAAGTCATATAGTATCTGAGTCATACAATCAAAAATCAGCTTTGAAAATTTAGAGAAGGAACTTCTACTTCCTTTTATACATAATTAAACAAACCTTGAAATTCAATATTTACTTTTTTTTTTTTTTACTTATTTTCCACAGTACACTTCCAAGCTCAGGCAAATTTATTGTATAGATATTCTATATATCATACCTGTCTATATAGATTCATATACCTTCGTTTGCCTGAAGTGTGTCAGACAGCTGACTGTTGAATGAAAGGAGCCATAGGTTTGGCACACTTAGACAGACTAGGGAAAAAAATGTGTCAGACATACTGTTGAGGAAAAGGAGGCCATACTGGATTAGCATTAGCCATAGCATCACAGATGGCTCCCTTACAAGGGGTTAAACGCATTTATTATTACAACACAATCAGATCAGGATCTCGCCTGGTCAGTCAGTTCTTGTTAGCACCTAGCATTGATGGCACTGCTATCACTCTTGAAGCCTACATCAGAATGTTAAAAATCAGCTGAATTATATTAAGTCCTCCTTCATAGAATGCCAAGATATTAACAGCCTGAATGCAAGCCATTGTTGTATAATAGACTGTTTCCTTCTCAGTGGTTGTGGCCTTACGTAGCTGAATATTTAGTTGTATCTCTGTGATCATGATTAAGTCAGTTCTTTCCTTCGTACTGACCTCAAAGTGTAGATTGAGCCTCTGTCATATCTGTTATCTTAGTGGACTTGTGTGACGTTCTTGTGTTGTTGTGGATAAACTGATCTGTGCCACCCGGCAACTCTCACCCCCACTTTGCAATGACCTTGCAGCCTGTCCCTTGGTGGCATTGCCTTACAGTGGATCAGCAGTACGTTATCCCAGCAACACACACAAAAG
Organism: Ambassis agassizii; assembly: GCA_036025115.1. Classification (NCBI taxonomy): domain Eukaryota; kingdom Metazoa; phylum Chordata; class Actinopteri; family Ambassidae; genus Ambassis; species Ambassis agassizii. Next base: position 10,644 of record JAVQJX010168040.1, read on the forward strand.
ACACACACGCATTGTCTTTGTGACACACATTCTGTGCATATTTTCACTGACCCGCACACATACACAGCACATAGGGAAACTCTCACTGAGGCCTGCCCCCCACACACATACACATATTCCTACCAATTGCAGAGAGTGCTTTGTGCATTCAGTGACTGGCTGGGCAGTTACTGAAGAGAGAGAGAGAGAGAGAGAGAGAGAGACTTCTGGGAGGGGGCGAGATGGAGACAGCAAGAGAATCAGACCCAGACAGATAGAGAAGAAGAAGAGATAAGGCGTACAGGGTGACAGGAGAGACACCTCCAGTGAACTGCAAGGCAGAGTGAGCAGGACAGGAAAAGGGATACAGAAATAGGAAGGGAAATGGGGCTTGTCTAACAGAGAGGAAGAGAGTGGGTTGTTGTTAAAGAGGCTGAGGGGAACTGATGGGATGGCATTGATCTCTGGGAGCTGCCGGCTCTTGGGCCAGATGGCGTCTTGTTGCTGCAGACCACTCCTCAACTCTTCCTGTTGTGGACCGCTCATCAAAGTCTGCCTCTCCTCCTTCACAGGTCGGTCCCGGCCCGCTCTCTGTGCTGTACTGTCATGAGACGGGCTGCCACGCTCAAATAGACAGAAGTATAGGTCTATATGAAACATGGGTAACACACTTAGCCAAGAAGGTAAAAAAAAAAAAAAAAAAAAAGTGGGCATGGTGTGTTTCTGCCCTGTAGCAGCATGACTGTGCTCGTGTTGACTCAAGCAGTCCTGTTGGTGCTAACTGTGCTCTGTGCTGTAGGATGGAAAGAATAGGCTGTTGTCCTCCTTGGCATAATGTCATGTTGCATATTGTGTTGCTAAATTGTGCGATCCATTGTCTTGTTGTGAATGCGCTGCATCCAGATAATAACATTCTGTTGTGTTTTTTTTTTTTCACTGACAAAGCATGTTGATAAGTTCTAATCAAATGTGATGTCCTATTTTTGTTAGCTTCTTCCTTTTTCATTTTTAAATGGTGTCCGATGGTGTGACCGTACTTACATGAAAGTATCTTTTAAAGAGTCAGGCTGTGTGAGCCTGGAGGTTTTTCAGTGCAGTCAGTGCAGCTGTGTATGTCATGTGCCGGGCCTGAGTGTGTTGAGCGTCATTGTATCCCCCTGAAGACTCCTCAAACTAACCAACTTGCTGTTTTCAGTATAAACTGCTGTGTCTGCAGTGCAATGTTAACACTGTCACCCTGTTGAAGACTATTATGTCACATTCTTGAGAAATACCCTCACTTTCTCTCCCCTCTCATGTCTGTATGGTAACACTTCAGCCAGAAGACAATGAGCTTGGTTTGGACACAGACTGTAAGAATAAACGCCCTTCTTAAGCTTAAGTCATTATGTCGTGTTTGCACAAAAAAAAAGAAAAAGAAAATTACAAATAGCTTCCAGGAGTTCTCGCTCAGTGCCAAGAACGTTCAGATCAGAGTGATTTGACACGTAGAAACTTATTGTATGAAACATTCATGAACATAAAATTTGTTTTGATGCTAAGCTAAGGGGCTACTGGCTTTAGCTTTTTGTTTAATGTGCAGACATTGGAGAGTTCAGAGAAAACATGCCTGCAGGGGGGGGGGG
>JAVQJX010168059.1:0-11122 GCA_036025115.1 Ambassis agassizii
AGGACATTTCATACCTCTTCTTACAATGTACTTTATATACTGTTTTGTCTTCAGGTAGACTTGAAAAATGTGAATTTATCATTTAAAGGAATGATTATCATTTTTAATGTTCCCTTTATGAGCATAAAAACAGCATACATGATAATTGTACTTACTGCCAGCTTCAGTAAGCACACCTGCTGTATTCTCTCTCTCAGTACGAGTACTTTAACGCTGTGCTGATCAATGAAGTGGACGAGGGCGGCAACAACGTGGAGCTCGGAGGAGAGTTCATCCTGGAGCCCAACGACCACTTCAATAACCTCTCGGTCAACCTGAGCCTCAGTGTGGTGCAGGTGCCCACTAACATGTACAACAAAGGTGAGAGGCTGCTGCAGGGTTATATTATGAGTGTTATCAGGCTGCAGGAGGCTGAACGGGGAAGAGAGTGAGCAGTGAGAGTGAGAAATAGTAGCTGGAGCTGCACCACTGTCACAGGCTCGGGGAAGTGGAGTTGGGTGGGGGACATAAGACAGACATAAGGAAAAAAGCAACAGCAGACCTTTGTGAAAAGTTGCTGCTCATACGGTCGCTGCTTCTGGTTGTCACCTCTCTCCCTCTGTTGCTTGGGTGGCTTTTGTTCAGCTGTAATGGACTCCCCATAACTCTCTGTTCACAGCACAAAAGAGGTTTGTCGGCAGGAGGAGGGGAGGGGATAATTTAGTCACAGGCTTTGTATCTCCTTCACATGGGGTCAATAAGGGACAAAGGTCAACCATGCGCTCCGTAATGGGGATCAGAAAGGCAACTATTATCACACTTTAATTTACTTGTTCTTCCTCCTCTGTTACTCCACAGACCCAGACATCGTGAACGGGGTTTACTGGTCCGAGGCACTGAATAAAGTGTTTGTAGATAACTTTGAAAGAGATCCAACTCTAACGTGGCAGTACTTTGGGAGCGCCAAAGGTTTCTTCAGGCAATACCCTGGTGAGTGCTTTCAGTCTGTCAGTCCTCATATTTGTGTGTGTGTGTGTGTGTGAGACAGAGAGAAAAGAATGGGCTGTCCCGTGGGAGCTGTCAGGCGTCGGTGCAGAAAAAAAAACCAGATCAGAATAAATGATTTAGAATTACTAAAAGGGTAATTTGGCTAATGTTGTAATTTTACAGACCATCAGAGAGGATGCATACATGCAGGCTACAATTAATCAGAATTTGTCGGTGTTGGTCTAAAGCCATACTGAGGAACAGCCTACAACCAGCCAGTGTTATCAGACGGTTACAGTGATGTGAAACAGGCAGCTGGCTCTTTGTAGTGCTGAAGCCAAACCACAGAGATGACATCCATTTACAGATGCGGACCGTGTGTGTTGTATGTAGTGACAGAAATCCACATAAAACAGATGGTTCTAATCAGTGTTAAATACTAATGTATTTAATCCTTTTAGATGATAATCACAGGGCTATTTTTTGTTACATCTTACAGGAAAGTTTTTTTTTTTTCATTTTCAATAATTTTATTGAACTTCAAGAGGAAAAAGTACTTTTATGTTGAAGTGTTCTTATTTCAGAAACGTACTTTTAATGTACTTAATGGCATAACAGCATGTTTGGCAAAAAATGGAAGCTTGTTGCAGATGGGAGAGATTTGACTCATAAAATGTGTCTTTTTTTAACCCAAACTACAAACTTTCACTAAACCAGTTAATGCCTAAAGTTATGAGGCAATAAAATAAAGCAGCAGTTTCATGGGGAACATGAACCCAGCCTCTTTGTTTTGTGACTTAGAGGTCATTTTTCCCAAGATATTATGCCAGAAACACTGATGAGCCTCCACCTGTCCGTCTTCTTGGTTGAGCTTCACCAAATGCAGGCAGCAAATCTCTTTTAAAGAAAGGATTCCCTGAGCAGGTGAATACTTTACTTATGAGCCAATAGGAGCACACGCTGGATCTGTGGTTTTCTGTCCCTGATTAATCCACATTTGGGTCACTGTGGTGAGTTTACTGCAGCAGCACTGTAACGGTGGGGCTGACTCCAGATAAACCACAGTGAGCGAGTTCATCATAATGAAGGAATGTATTGTCCAGTGCAGCTCTGAGGCTCAGTGATGTGTTTTAATAGTTTTTTTTTTTTGGAGCTCTGTGGCACAAACAGTCTCCCTGAGGAAACACAGTGGTTAGTGGGAGAGTTATTTTACTTTGTAGGTTTTTAAAATGTGGAAGATTTCCATTACACTTATTTAGATACACATGGACTTTCCCATTTTGGCAAAATTCCCAGTGTAGTTTATAAAGTGGGGTTCAAGCAGGATTGGGATGCTGTCGAGTCCACTGGTACTTATACACACAGAAACCCTGGTGACTGTTTGATTTAAAAAAATCTTTATGGACATTATGTCTTATAGATTGATAGGCAGACTGACATGTAAAACACTGCACAAATACTGCACTTCCTGTTCTCTCTCACAGGGGTGAAGTGGCATCCTGATGAGCATGGTGTCATCGGCTTTGACTGCAGAAATCGGAAGTGGTAACTCATCAAAATATTCATTCATTTAATTTTTTATATATATTTATAGGTAATTTTTTCCCCACACATATTAGTGTGTAATTTAACTCCATATATGACAGGTACATCCAGGCAGCAACGTCTCCCAAAGACGTCGTGATCTTAGTGGATGTGAGTGGCAGCATGAAGGGGCTCAGACTGACCATCGCCAGACAGACTGTTTCCTCCATATTGGACACGTTGGGAGATGATGACTTCTTCAACATCATTGCTGTACGTCTTTCTCTGTAATCTCCTGACAGAAGTTTTTCAATTTTTTTGTGTTCGATGTTTTATAGAGTTCAGTCTTCCTTGAAAAACTAAGAGTGCTAATTTAATTCTGTTTTATCTAAATGTAAATTTCTGCAGTACAATCAGGAGATCCACTATGTGGAGCCTTGTTTGAATGGCACACTGGTCCGCGCTGACAGAACCAATAAAGACGTGAGTCCACTTTTCAGCAGATGAATGTATGTGGTTAAAATTGATGTGATTAATGTTTAAAACTTTTTTTCTCCTCGTTTGTGGTTATCTGCCAGCATTTCCGTGAACATCTGGACAAGCTGTTTGCCAAAGGGATCGGGCTGCTGGGTGAAGCTCTGAGTGAAGCCTTCACAATCCTGAGCGATGTAAGTTCCACCACAGTGAAATGCTGTTCAAACATAGATCTTATATTCAGATGAAATAACACAAAGCAGATCAACCAAATTCTTATTTACTGTTCACTGGTGACAGTGCTGTAATATCAGCAGTGACCATTTTAAATGGATTCATTATTTTTATTGATTCATTTGACATAAAAGTAATGAATTTGTTCATGTGCCATATCACAAATGAATTTTTTCCTCATTTAATTCAAGGACTCCACTTGGCCAGAACAGAAGGAAAAGTTTTATTTTATAAGCCACATTTGTTTTCCCTGACAGGAAGTGTTCAACTACAACACACTGCGTGTTCACAGCTAATCATAAAAAGTAGCACACTCTAGTCAAATACATTTGAGCATTTGGGAGGTGTGTCGCCTGTCGAAACGCTCCAGTGCTATCCCCGTTCCGCCCTCCAAACACAGACACATCTATTCTGAAGCGTGATTAATGGCTCTAATTAATGTCAATGATTAATAACGTCGCTGATTGGAACACAAAGGAGATAAGGCCAGGAGCCACGCCGCACTTCTTTTATCTCCCTGTTTTCAGGCTAGCTTTGGCTGCACCGCTGGAGCTGAGGGAGTGCAGCTTTTACCTCTGCTTTTGTCAGATTAATTAAAGCCCTGCGATGAATATGGTAATCAGTTAGCCAGTAGCCTTCTGCTGAAACTCATTGTTACAACACTGTCTGGCGAATTAAGTCAGAAAGCAGTTTATCTCTGAGCAAATCAGAGAGAGTCTCTCTTCCCTTGACAAGCAGCATTTATTTCGAGTTGTGTTAAGGTGAATGAGAGTTGTGTGAAACCAAACATTAACACAGTGCTTTCTTTAACAAACCAGCGATCCAACAGAACTATAAACACATAATGAAATCATTTTCTCTGACTAAGCAGCATGTCATTTACCCCTTTAGAGGCTGATCCCACATTGATTTTAATTCTGTAAATCTTCACTCCTAAAGGTTTGTAATTGATTCGATTTTATCAACGTCCATTCTCTAATGGATGTCCTTATTTATTATATTTATTATATTTAACCACTATATTTACCATTTTTTAATGTACAATTCTTAAACAATATCATATACTGTACTAAATGTACAGTATATGATATTGTTTGAATGAAGCAAAGTGTGAGAACAAGAGCCACACGTTGCAGCAAGCCTGCAGCAAACATTGTACAATCTGGAATACATTGCTTCACATTGTATGACTAATACATGTTGTCCTGTTTAATGTCATTCACCTGATAAGCCCGTATGGACTCTCCATAGAAGGGCTCAAAACTTTCTCACATCGAGATCAATCAATGCTGTTATATGTGACATGTAACATTAGTTTACAGAAGGGATAGTGACGTGTTAGTGTAGCAGATCCCGACCTGATGTCAAGAGGTTTCATTTTCTGCAATGACTGTATGAGCGCACATTTTTTTTTCGCTTGTTTTATGTTGTGAGGAAATCAATCATTTTACCAGATTCCTCTATGAAAGTTCTCTCTGGAGTCTCATCCCCTTATAGCCAGTTCCACTCAGTAAAAACCCCATTGTACTTATCTGTTGTCCAGAAGGAGTTTATTCTTTACCCCCTGAAAATCCAACTCCAGTCCAAAGTCAAATCTTGGTGGACTGAACTGTGAAGCTCCCATGGCTGTGTTCATTGTAACAGTCAGTCCGGCACAGCAGCAGTTTGTTCTTTACACATAATTGAATAAAGAATCAGAGCTGAACCTTAAACACACCAATGTAATGTTGTGTTGCATTGTGTTGCCAGCCCACCATGGACTTACTCTATACGAATGCTTTTCTACTGGTGAAACAAAACGGTGATCAAAAGTGATTGGCACCATTGTATATTCACCTGATTGTGTGTATTTGTGTGATGTGGACTCCTGAGGGCCTCCTGATGCTTTGCGCTGTGTGATTTAAACAGGTTGTGCTCAGCAGGATTTATCCTGTGATCGTGCCACTACACGCTCCTGTGTCTCTACACATTTACACTGTTACAGGTCAATAAACCACTTAATTACTGCACTGCATCTTCTGGCATCAGAACCAAGTGCAGCACATTATTCAGGTTTATTTACTTTTGCACTATGTGTCACTTATAGCCTGGTGACTTCACAATCACCAGACACAACAACTTGAACTTAACACAGAATTTTGTGTGTTTTTCTCTCTAGTTTAATCAGACTGGACGTGGCAGTGTGTGCAGCCAGGCCATCATGCTTGTGACTGATGGGGCAACTGAAATGTATGATGATGTTTTTGAGAAGTATAACTGGCCTGAAAGAAAAGTAAGTCATGATCCTCTCTCTCTCTCTTTTTCTTTGCAGTCACACACAGTGACTAATTTTCAGTGTTGCATGTTTTTTTTCTGCTTGCTCTGCAGTTTTCTTGCATCAGGGATGAATGTAGATTTTAATGCTATGTGCCTGCTGGAGGTCCTGTCTGATGAAGAGCTGCTTTCTTACTGCATTACCAGTCATAACCCTGTCGTGTAAAATCCATGTCAGTGTGTCAGTGTTTTTCAATATGTTGACACATTACACAGCAGGATTTCCCCATGAGGAATGAAACACAGGAAATTAACTGCTTCTGAGGACAGCTCAGTCTCAAAGGTTTTACTCCTCGACTCAGTACTGTGTTCACAGTTTTTTTTCCTGGGTTCTCTTTGTAAGGACTAAAATGCATTTAAAATTAAATGAACTCACGGGGCAATAAAAGCAACAGCTCAGGGGCTTTTGTTCAGTCCTATCAAGCATATGTGTGTTGGCAGCGTTTGGCAGAGCACAGGGCAGTGTTTGGCAGGGTAACCCCACCCCCCACCCTGCTCATACACCCTCAGGGCTGCTATATGGCAGCCATTCACTGTTTTCTATATGCTTTATGCTTAGCAAAGCATCTGGAGCCAATGAGCCGTTCAGGTCTGGCAAAGTGTCACACAGCGTTCTGTAAAAGGACAGTCGCACATGTCCACACACCCAACAAAAGAAAATTAATTGAATCTAACTGCATGCACTGGACAAAAAAAATTACAAAAATGCAAAATAAAAGACAAGGTATAACTGCAGCAGAACACTGTTTCCTCAGCAGGTGTATAGATAGAATCAGGACAGGAAGATGAAGTACTGAGGAGACACATTACTTTGCATGTTTGTTTTATCCTTCTTTCATCGTTGAAACTCTTGACATCTGTGTGTCCTTTGAACAGGTGCGGATATTCCCTTACCTGATTGGACGAGAGTCTGCATTTGCTGATAACCTTAAATGGATGGCTTGTGCCAACAAAGGTGGGATACTTTTTGATAAACACTTTCCGTGACAGCTTCGTGTTGCAGCGTTGAACAGGCTCTGACGTCTACTAATATGATAGATGGAGGATCTGTGCTTTGGTTCTGTTGTGTATTTGTAAGCCATGTGTGTTCGGTGCATGCATGTGCTGGCTTTAGATTCTTTCTGCCAAAAGGCAATGAAGTGGCACTCGCAGGGGTCAGGGGTCAATCCGCTCTAATCCCTCTTCCTGTCAGTGTCTACCTCTTGGCTGCTCACTGCTGATGGCTCCTTCGTGTCAGCGCTCCGGATGAGTGCCCTCTGGATGGGAAAGTCACAGCCAGGAAAACAGATCATAGAGGGACTGTGGAATGACAAGCCCCAAACCTCCTTCTCCATACAGGCCCCCACTGTGAAATAACCTTACATGTCCAATGTGAAACATTGTCAGCAACAGCAGGAGCTGACGCAGAGTTAAATGATTCCCGCGTTGCTCCGAGCTAAAACACTAGAAATCTGCAGCAGTCCAGTAATGTCGGGGGCATCAGCTGTGGAAAGTAGCGTTAGTGTACTTCAGCACAGTTGTGATGAACTTTGGTACTGGACTGTATTTTTATTTTTATTTACATTCTTACTGCCGTTCTTTTTTCATACAGAAATGTTTAAATTCTACACAAAGTGCCTACCACTTTTCACCACTGACACATCCACAATAATGCATCATATATGCATTCTGCACAGTGGACATTTTAAAGATTTTTTAACACAAAAAAAACAAAACACAAAAGCAAAATTACACAGTACAGTTTTGCTCTGTGTGTATTTTACAGTATATCAAATTTCACCTGGATACTTACAGAATTGTCACATCAATGGGGGACAAACAATACTGAAAATATCCATTAAAAAAATGAGTGTCTGTCTGTGCCCACTGTCACTTCTTTTCTTTCAGTGGTGTCCATGGAGCCAAAGCCTCACTGATGCTAATCTGTGCTAGCAAGCTTATCATTACACTGTTAGTCATATTGTAGAGATTAGTAGAGGTTATGTCTCTCAGATTGCTTAATTACCCCAATACTGAGCCTGTGCTATCAAAGAGGAACATTATAATTACATCTTAGGTCCAAACTAGATTAGTTTAGCAGAGCCACAGACAGCCCTGATGTTATTATACACAGTCCTCATGTGATTACGCACGCTGCCAGAAGGAGGAGACTAAAGATCTCCACTGAAGCTTTACAACGATCTGCTCACTTTTTTATTGGTTTTCACTTTCTGGAAGGTCTAAATGCATGTCGGGCTGTTCCTGTGAGTTGATTTTATAAAACCCAAGGTTTTAACTCTGTGTTAAATGTTTGTATTTTATCACAGGATATTTCAGTCAGATCTCCACCTTAGCTGACGTTCAGGAGAATGTGATGAGATATCTTCACGTCATGAGCCGCCCAAAGGTGATCGATCACGAGCACGACACAGTGTGGACTGAAGCTTACGTGGACAGTGCTGTAAGTGTGTTACAGCTTTAAATATTTGTTTGAGGCCAAGTTAGGACTGTGTCAGATACATTTTTAGATTAGACTTTAAACTGTTTCTCCCCTGCATTGGCGACGTTGTTGCTGTTACTTTGTCCATCTCTGTACTGCACAGTGAGCGTGCACATGTGTGGGTCTGCTCTCTCATCATTACTCTTCATGCTGCTGCAGTGATTCCTCATTATGAGCTCCATTAATCTGCATGAATCTTTCCCCCGATGTACATCTGTGTCCACAAAGTCAATGCAGAATGTGCAGACTTTAACTCATGGTTCAATCTTTATGTTTCTTCTCTCTCATCAGCTTTCTCAGGCTCATAAGGTAAATATCTGAATCCTGTATGATTATATCAGCAGATTGTGTTGATTTACTCATTATGTGGTGATAGTTCTGAAGAGAGGAAAAAATAGAAGTGACCTGACATTAAACAGCCACTTTGTGTTTCTTTCGTTTCATCACGTTTCAGTATTTTTGGAGGCTTTTGTCTATAAAGAGGTAGAAACTGCACAGAAGTATTTATTGTATTTTGTATAAAGACGATGAGCATGCACACACTAAAACACACTCTCTCACACACACACACACACACATACAAAAGGGTTCTGAGATTGTCCTCTGGAGTGTGTGCTCTTGTATCTCAGCCTCAGACACACCATTCATCATTCTGTGGATCATTGCACTTTATCTCCTAAAGCCCATAATAAAACTGACATTGGAGGGGAGACCAAGAAAGAGGAAGAGAAGAGAGAGAGAGAGAGAGAGAGGGAGGGAGGGGGAGGGAGGTTCTGCGACGTCCATAGGTTTACCTGTGTGTGTGTTATGGTGACTAAAGACTAAAGACTAAAGCACTCCGGTTTTCTCTTCCATTGTGTGTTGTGATGAATTTAAGGACCCTCCATTCTTCATTTTGTCAAGCTAGCTTGTACACACAGCAGTTCACAGCAGGATTGGCTCATATGCATGCACATACACAAATGAACATCATGAACACATGGATGGACACAGGCACACTCAGCTGTATCATCTCACAAGGTGAGGGAAAAGCAGACCTACTTTAACAATGCTCATGTGCCTGATTATGTCAGTCTTCATCCTCCAGAGCACACAAGTCTCACTTCAGCAAAAAATAAAACCAGTGTTATGTTTTGGATCTAGATCAACTTTTCTATATATTTTATAACCTTTGTCTTTTCTGTTATTTCCCACCAAACTCGTGTCCCTGCTTTTGAAGTAAATAATTGAATGTTATGTGAATCAGCAGCCACATATACTTTATATTAATAAACTACTATACTGCTTACAAAAATTATTAATGTAATTTTATGTCGTCTTTGCAGTAATTGATTAAGAAACTATTGAGTCTTACTAGGTAAAAACCATTGGTTTTTGTTTAGAGTTTATAGGTTTACATTAATAAGCATTGACACTCATAGGCAAATATGTTCTGGTTCCAGACAGTGTCAGTTCTTCTTAATGATTTAAAAGATTGAAGGCATTTCAGTCTGATTATTAGAATAATATCAACAGTAAATATATTTTTTTATTTATATATTTTATTTAGTTATTTTTATTTATATATTTTTTGCTTTCTCAGCTGAGGGACAAATCAGGCCCCACTCTGACCACCACAGTAGCCATGCCTGTTTTCAGCACCAAGAATGAAACGGTGAGGACGTTTTCTTTACTGGAATATTTCCCACTTTAAATGTGTTTATTTAACAGATATTAGTTTCAAAGAGAAACGAGGTGTCTGTGTATTTCTGTTTGATTGGGTCTTGTCAAACTTGAATGGCAGACTTCGGTCTGTTAGCTTGTAGCTGCTTGATATGTTCTCAGTACCTTGTCAGTGTGCCAGCACTCACTCTGCTGCAGTCAGTGGTTTCAGTTTATTGACTAAAGGACAAAGACAGAAAGTCCTTCACAGGGAGAGACAGGCATTAGTCCAGAAGATGGCGGCTCTTCTGTTGAAGCAGACCCTGCTAACACCTCTTCTCTCCTGACTCTGGAACACCAAGAGTAAAACACAATGAATATATCTCACATTTTGATTATAACACTTATCCCACCCGGCATCTTGTTATTGGATATGACACCAGACTACCACTGCTACAAAATGGAGGTTGATGATGTCCAACATTATTAATTCCTCAGGGCATAATTACTGTTCCTTGGCAGGATATAAAGTAACATTTCATTGGTACTTTGGTGAAAATCTCCTGACTGGCTGAATATTAATGCATGTTTTGTTTTGTTGTTTTTTTTATCTGAAGTTTGTGTTTTGAATCTTTTCATGCAGAAGAACCAGGGTATTCTGTTGGGGGTTGCAGGAACAGACATCCCTCTGCAGGAGCTGATGAAGCTCATCCCCAAACATATGGTACAATCAGATGTCTTACACAAGATGAATGTTGTCACACACACTTTATCTTTCATTCTGTCTCATGTTTCTAATTTGCTATCTCTAGTTAGGGATACATGGATATGCATTTGCCATCACCAACAATGGTTACATCCTGACACATCCGGACCTCAGGCCTTTGGTAACTCAGCTTTCTTTACACTTAAACATCAGCATTCCCAGATTTTACCCTATTTTTTCCTTTTTTTTGTAACCAAAAATATGAACTGAACTGAACTCGGGCACACAGAGACAAATGTGTTATCTGGTTAAGAGGCTACCTGGGCTCGTATAGTCGTTAATCCCCACCTTTTCCTTTGATGTATGCATGCAGGGATAAAGGCCACTCATAGGGCTCGCTGGCCTGAGATTTCCCAGAGGTAACTTAACACTCGCTGGCAGAGACCACAGCCGCTCGCCCTGGGACCGCTGGTTCCTCAGGAGCTATGGCTGTGCTAGTGGATCTGTGTGTGCCAGTGTTAGTGCTATTCCTCTCTGTGCAACTTTGTGTGTGTGTGTTGGTCTGTGTTAGTTCTTTGTGAGTTGTGTCTCTTTGTGGCTAAACCTGTGCTGTGGTTGTAGTCATTGACTTGTTGTTTCATGTGGATCGGGACTACATACAATAGCAGAGTTTGACATGTTCAGTTTAATACACTGACCTGTTTGAGCGTGGATTTTCTATCAATCATATTAATCGTTTTTAATTTACCTGACAGTGTTAATTTCACAGACGATTTGTTAAATAA
>JAVQJX010168098.1:0-16383 GCA_036025115.1 Ambassis agassizii
TGTGTGTGTGTGTGTGTGTGTGTGTGTGTGTGTGTGTGTGTGTGTGTGTGTCATCACTGCTGTTTTCCATATCAGCTCAGGCTCCACACTGATTCAGGATGTGGGTGTTGTTATAGCGATAACATCCCATCTTTAACGGCCGCAGTGATAAACATCAGAATCATCATGATATGATTTTGTTTTCTATTTGTGTTCAGTGTGTGTGTGTGTGTTATAGTGTATAATCTCTTGGGTGAAACTTCACACACCCACTTCAAAAACAAAATGCTGTTACTCTCTGGCAAAAACACATTTTTAGTAGCGGTGCGCACACACACACACACACACACACATACAGAAGAGAAGATACTCACGGCTTAAATAACCTGTCAAAACATGACAGACAAGAGACAGAGGACAGCAGCTCAGATAAACAGGGAGGAAGATAACTAGATTAGCCTAGCTTAGCATTAGCGTGGAAGTGAGGTTTCAAGTCTGAAAAATTTCAACGATGGACGTGATGACACACGATTGGACACAAAAAGAAAAGACGAGGGGGACACACTGTGAGGACTCACTTCTCCAGCAGGGCCAGTGCAGTGTGTGGGTTGACCCTCAGGTATTTGCAGGTGGGTTTTCCAAAGTCAGCCAGGTAGGTGGACCAGTCCCACAGAGTGAACAGGTCCAGCAGCTGCAAGAAGACAGAGATGATCAGACGCCAATAGGACAACACAGTGAAGAAACCTGGCAGCACTCGCTATCTGTCTGCTAACTTGAACAGCTAACAGTGTTAGCCTAATAAAATGCTAAATAAGTCATTAGCAGCATTTTTACATAAACATAATAGAGTCAAAAATTCAAAAAAAAAGTCAAAGGCACCAATATTTAGCAGTGAGGCTAGCTCATGCTAACGATGCTAAAGTGAGGCGTTAAGAAGCTAGCTTTTTGATACCATATTTACTTTATATCCTAGTTAATAATGTGCATTTTTTCCTATTTAAATAATCAGTTAATCAATGTATCAATAAAGTACTGATCAGTTCAGAATTCAGACCAGAACAAGTCTGAAGGTGTCGTCTCAGTGTCCCACATTTCATACTGTTGCATAACCTGCTGATGCCCTGCTGAACTCTTCCTCACACACACACACACAGGCCTAGGCAGGCAAACCCGTAAGCCTGCAGACACACACACACAGTCTCTCCATCTCTGTCTGCGACACACACACATATATGAGCAGGGAGCCCCAGTGAACTCTGGGTAACACCAAACACACACACAGATCCAGAGAGAGAAACCATATGTGAGTGAGGGATGAGAGAAGAAGAGGAGGAGGAGGAGGAGAGCAAAACCACATGTGGGAGAGGAGAGAGAGAAGACATGGAAGGAGACACAGATGGAGAGCAAGCGAGAGAGGGAGGGTAAAGGAAGGGCAGATGAAGATGGATAGATAAGACTGAGAGAGAAGCAGAGAGACGAGTGCTGGACGATGGAGGTGCCCCATCAGGGGAAGAAGAAGAAGAGGAGACAGGGAGGACAGAGCTGCCTCGATTCTGTCTTCATGTCTCAGTCAGGCTACACACAGCAGAGACAGCAGTGGACCTGATCTCATAGGCTCCATCTTTGTTAGCATTAAGTCGCTAAGACAAACACACACACTTGTTGCGCACATAATGCAAATGATCATACATTAGCATGTTAGCAATTTAGCTGCTAAAGACGCACAGAGCTCAGCCTGTGTGCAACTTCAACATCACACACACAGCTCATAATAAAGTGTGCAGCACATGAAAATTACATTGAAACAACCTGATTTCACCTCAAAACAGGAAGTGTGTGTGCAAACGGGCGTCATAAGGGCACTACAAGACAAATGCTTCCTTCCCTCCTTTCCTTTCCTTCATCCCACTCCCACGATCTCCCATCAGCGCTCTCTCTCTCTCTCCTTTGTCCCTGACTTCACCCTCACACGGCCTCAGTTTGACCTGCTAATCTTCCCATATAAACAAGTACAGGTACACACACACACACACGCACGCATGAAGGTAGTTACATCAAGCACAAATAACATCCGGCTGGTTATGTGGAACAAAAAATCTGTGTTAATTAGGTGCAGATGTGTGTGTGATGATCGCATTTGATGATCTACATACACCTCTGTGTTTTTGTGGCTGTGTGTTTACAGGAAGTAAACCTGAAAAGCCTATTTAAAACACACACACAGAGATAAGCGTGAGATTTTCATGCTATCAGAGAGCGGATCGCTGACTGTACTCTGGAATCAGAACATCTCTGTCTGCCTGTTTTTATCAGAGGGGAAAAAAGTTTCAGGATAAGAGGAGAAATGAAAGAAAATGAAGGATGAGAGAGGAGGAGGAGGAGGTGATAAGGAGAGAAGCAAAGGAGAAGAGGAGGAGGGAGGAAGAAGACATAAGGTGGAAGGTAAAAAAATGTATTTAATGAGCACTTTTCTTAATAAAACTGCTTTATAGGAAAAACATTTTTAAAGGAAAAAAGCAAACATGGTGATGGAGGAGAACAAGAGGAGTGATGGAGGAGGAGAGGAGGGCATGAACAGTAGGAGAAGTGCGACAAGAAGGGAGGACAGCAGGAGGAGGAGGAGGAGAGATAAGACTGATGAAAACGGACCAGAAAAAAAAGAAAAGAGAGAGCGTGGGCTTTCCAAAAAAAACGAGCCACACGCGAGCCAGCAGGTCCTCCTGGCAAACACACACACACACACACACACCTGACCCCTGATTCACCCTACACACACACAGTGAAAACGGCAGGTCTCTCTCTTCACCTCTAGCTGAACTTCTCTCTCCGTCTCACTCCCCCTCTCTCACCTCACCATGACCTCCTCTGCGCTATCGCTCCTGTCTCCTCACTCACACACACACACAAACACACACACACACACACAGATTATTGCTTCCTCTCATTCTTCTGGGGGGGACGAGCAGAAAAACAAAGTGATGTGTTACCCTCACATTTCTTGTTTGTTTTCTCTCATTTCTCCTCCGCTAATGGGGTTCTTTACCTCCCATCACTCCCTCACTCCTCCTCCTCCTTTTTGTTTCTACTCTCCATCACTCCTCCTTCTCCTCCCTCACTCGTTTCTGACCCCTTCTTCTCTCCCTTTTTTTGCATCCCATTTCTTTCTCCTCACCCTCTCGAAGTTACTTTAACTCTTCTTTCCTTCACTGCTCCTCCTCCTCCGCCTCCTCTCACAGTGTTTAGCAGACTTGTTAATGGTTATTCCGGCTGTGGGCAGGATTTATTTGTTTGGGACCGCCGGGGAATTGCCGTGTTCCCGTTCCTAATGGCCAAACATCAGGGTCACCCAGAATTCATCATGTTTACACACACACGCAGATCGAGGCTGTGATTATGTAATGTTTCTGCTATGAAGGGGAAAGAAATCTCTGGCCAAGCAGCGAAGGGATCAAAATGAAGCGTCTCCGTCCGACTCGGAGCCGTCCATCTCTTTCTAAATTTGACAGACGAGAGGTCAAAGGTCACTAAAAGCAGCAAAAGTGCTTTTATCAGCACAGAGAGCAGCCATCTTGGCACCCGTCCACGTCTAAACTTTTTCCAATCCGTCATACACCCATCACTCCATTCTCTACATATATGAAGCAACCATCAGTGGGGACGTTAAAGTGTCTGATAGTCCCTGAATGCACCATGTGTGGTGTCAGAAGATATGACCAGATCCAGACAAACCATCAGCATGTGACATGTTTCAGACTCAGACATGTGACCCTCCTTCTGTTCAGGTCCAGAGGTCAAAACGAAGCAGAGAAAGTGCTTCTTAGCGTCGCCATGCTTTGACACCTGTCCATCACAAGCCGTCTCCGCCGCCTTTCTCCCACTCCATCCATGAATCCTCAGAGGTCAGAGGTCACCGGCTGACACCTGCCATTCATTCACATCTGTCTGCCAGGAGGTCAAAAAGGGAGATAAAAGAGACGTCTCTGCTGTGTGTGTGTTGACGCACGTCCATCACAGATCTCATCTGTCCCTGCTTCAGCCAGGAGAAAGTGGTTTTATCAGGAAACCGGTTCCTCCCTCACATTTCAGGGCCAAAAGGTCACTAAAAAGCACTGAAGTGTTTTTTTTAGACACCTGCATCACTGAGTCATGGTGGTCTGATGGATGTTTGTGGGTGAAAGGTCCCTGAAGTTCAGACCGAGGCCACTAAATGAAGGTTTATGATCAGATTTCATCAGAGAATCTGCTCGACATGAGGCCGTCAGGTCACACATATCTGACAAAAAATAGTTAAAAAAAACCCCCCTGCTAAATTCTGATTGCAAACTCAAGGACTAAGGTCTGAGACTCAAAGCTGCAGTTCCACAGCTGTCCACTTGAGGATAGCACTACAAGAATGAGGCCTCA
Source organism: Ambassis agassizii (assembly GCA_036025115.1). Classification (NCBI taxonomy): domain Eukaryota; kingdom Metazoa; phylum Chordata; class Actinopteri; family Ambassidae; genus Ambassis; species Ambassis agassizii. Next base: position 4,384 of record JAVQJX010168098.1, read on the forward strand.
AAGTCTGCGACACAAAACTAGGAGCATGTTGTGAGACCTACTTTATTTACACTAAACTACAACACAACTATCATCTGGTAGGACGAGCTTAGTGTCAACAAATCATCAGAACGGTCCGGAGTGACAAAGCCCAGGTGGAGCCTGATGGTGGTCAGCCTCAGTCTGCAGGAAAAAAGGGGCTTCACACTTAACCCCAAAGTCAGCTCTTGACCTCTAAAAGCAAAGAAGAAGTCAGAAGGTCAGAGGTTATCTGGAGCAGCTACCTGCAGGACAGAAGCTTCCTCACACAGTCTGAACAGTATCGCTGCATCTTCAGCTAAGAATGGAATGAGGTGAGCGCGGACGTTTATCACAAACTTTCTAACCGGAGGGGCCAAATTAAAACCAAAAAGTTTAGATTGCAAACCACAACACAGCGCAGCCTCCACTGTGCCCACTGCTGCTGAGGAATGAACGGCTCCCTGTGGGGGAGGTCAGAGGCTCCTCATGGCCACTTTATCCAGAATGACTCTGTTAAAAAAAAAAGGTTTGGAGCCTGAACTTTAAAGTGACACAAGCTCCTGCAGCAGATACTTTTGTCAACACAGTTTCCTTCCTTTGACCAGAGGAATGAGAAGACGGCTCCTAACTTCTGTCTCTCACTTTGGTCCTCTCTGTCCCTCCTCTTCATCAACAGTGACAGAGAAGTTGTGTGAAACAAAAAACGAAGAGTGCCGGTGGTTCAACTAGGGGTCTCCACTGTCAATTAGACACTGCACAGACGGAGTGAGGGCGAGTGAGAGACATGGACAGAAACAAGAGTTGGAAAGAGAGAGAGAATGAGGGGAGGTAAATGAGAGGGACGAGAGAAAACTGAAAAAGAATGATCAGGGAAATATTACAGGACTGGAGGAGAGGGAGGGGAGGAGGTCAGGCGGAGGGTAACAAGACGTTACAGAGGAGGAAGAAGGAGGGAGACGATAAAGGAGTGCAGGCTGAAGTCAGAGGGGCCTGCTGGGAGCTGAGCGCTGATAAAGCAAATAAAGACGGAATACTCCAAAACAAACAGCGCTGGAAAAACACTGAGCTCAATTTAGATTCAGGCACTTTTTAAAAAGGTCAATTCAACCTCAGCCACTTTTTTAAAGTCAATTTGGGTCCAGACACTTTTTTTTTTTTTTTTTTTGAGGAGGTTAATTCTGGGCCGGGAGTTCATTTTGGGTTCGTCCTCTTGTTAAAGGCTGAATGCAGCACTGTTTGAATGCATTCCTCTGCAAGAAGCCAAATTAAATATGCTTTATATGCATTTTACAAAGTTAACTTTGATCGTTGTTTGCAGAGTCTAAAAAAAGTTTGGCACCTAAATCATCAGTAAAAGGCCGACAATAATAACAAATTTAACTCAACAAAATGATGCAGGTCCTCATCAACAAGCACAACAACAAAATTCTATCAAATATTTCATAATTTCTTCACATATTTGAGGGTGTTTGCTCTCATATGACCTCACAACACCTGTCAAACCAGGAAGTACTGACAACAACAACAAAACATAAACAATCTGTCACCTCAGTAATGTACAGGATTATGAGAAGCTAATGCTAGTGGAAAGCTAAAAACGCTGCGGACAAATTAACATAGTTCATTCAGGAGACACGCAAACAACAAAACAGAGATTTGTGACTTAAATGTAGCATTAACAGTAAATAATTCTGTGGTAACAAAGGACAAAGTGCTACACAACACAAAGATGACATGTGCACACAATTAAGTCAACTTTCAAATCCATCTGCTTGAGAAGATGAGAAACTCGAGTGCTTCACATCATCACGCTGTGACTCCCCAGAACAGGAAACGGCTGAAAGGTGAGAGGCTGTTTGAGGGTTTTTCTCTGACCATGGAATGACCGCACACACACACACACAGGAAGGGGTGTAGATGCAGGTCGTAGACTGACAGAGAGGTCACGACTGATAACACAGAACAATGACCTGACCCGGTCACCACACGGTCACTGTTATGAGTATGTGTATCTGTGTTTTATATGCTGTTTATGTGTGTGTATCAGAGTGTGAACCACCTTGAACCCCCCCCTCCCCACCCTTCCCCCCCCCAACCCTTCATAATTCCTGACCACTACTTGACCATTCGGTCGGAAATAGAGCCCGGGCGCTCCCAGCCCCGTCAAATCAGGTCAGGCTCTGCATGCCGTGACCACTGCATGACCTGTTGTCACGGCGATAAGACCGGCCACAGACAGGACAGGAAGTTGAGACAGAGGCCGAGATATATATACACACACATATATACACACATATATACACACATATATACACACACACACACACACACACACAGAGAAGTAACTCTCCCAGACAAAAAAATAGCTTGAGCTCATAAATCTGCAGATACAGACGCACAGCGTTTTTATCAGGATCACCGTCCGCTTTATTACAGAGCACAGCCTGCTGTGAGCTTTAATGCAGTGTGTGAAGCAGACAGGTGTATATATAGACCTTCACTCTGTGCTTGTGTGTGTGAGAGAGAGAGACAGGAAGATCAGATAAGAGTGTTTTGGGGGTCTGACTGCCAGTTCTCACCCCTCCCTGGCACCAATACTTATCCCACTGACCTCGCATTGCACTCACTTTCAGCTGTGTGTGTGTGTGTGTGTGTGTGTGTGTGTGTGTGTGTGTGTGTGTGTGTGTGTGTGTGTGTGTGTGTGTGTGTGTGTGTGTGTGTGTGTGTGTGATCCACCTTCATGATGCTCAGCAGTCACACTTTGTGGGTAAAATTCGATAAAAGCAACAATTGGAAGGAAGAGGAGATAATTGCGAGTAGAAGAAGAAGAAAAAGGGCTGTTAGACTAAAGAGGTCTGCTGGATTCGCAGTTGGACTTTTAGGTCTAATATAAGAAGCAGATGGATTAGGATGGAGCTGCGGGTGGAGTCGTCCCTGCTCCACTCCCTCTGCACCATCCTTCAAAGGCCTGTGTGACCTTTGTAGACCTGAGGCTGCACCTACGACTTCCTGCTTATCACAGCATGCGGCTTCATGGACTCTTTGAAGACAGTCTCTTGACATGCATGCACATCCTTGGTTACCAGGGGAAACAAAGGTCCATTTATTAGCTGCATCTGAAGAAACATTTTAAATATGGCGGCCATGTTGCGTCGCTAAGATGCAGTTGATCTACAAAGTGCGATGAAAGCGCTAGAAGACATTTTCCAAACGGTGATACCTAACAGGTTTTGTTCATCTACTTATCAAGTGACACACAGGAAACATCTTTGGACAGATTTGACTCTCAGGGCGTCACGGTTGCACGGAGACACGGTTGCGTCTCTCAGGCCGCTCATTGTTTGTGTCTGTGGACGTCAACTACAAGAAAATGTGTTGCTGCATTCTGCTCTAACAGTCCAATAGATCGGCGGGCGAGCATTTAGATGTCCGTCTGCTGCTCATCCTCCCTTTCGCCCTCTTTCTTCTCCGCTCATCCCGCTCTTTCACCCCTCTCCACTACTCTATTCATCCCCCCTTCTGTGAGCGGTCAAACGCATGAAGAGAAGTGTCAGCCTCCCGAGGAGAGAGCGGGGGAGCGAGGTAGAGAGACACAGGGACGGACAGAATGAGAGAGAGAGAGAGAGAGAGACCACCCTGTACGTCCGTATCACTTTCACCTGACTGCACTCTTTCACTCGCTATCCCTCGCTTTCTGCTGCGCTCCGTCAACATTTTCACACATTCATGTCTTGTCTCAGGATCTGGCCGTCCTCTCCATCTCCTCCTGCCATCTTCCTTTGGATTCATTCATCTGCTCCGTCTCTCTCTTTCGTATAAACTTTCTCCCTCGTTTCCGCCTTTTTGCACTTTCTCTGCCTCCATTTATCTTCTCTCTCCTCTTTCTCCATCTGTCTGGAGTCTGGTGAGGAGTTTAAAAGGTCAAAGATCAACCTGTTTCTGATGTGGTCCAGCATGTGCGCTGGCTGCCATTCAACCCCAACACACACATGTACAGTTCACTCCAGGTCCTGCCAGCAGTCCCTTTGCTGAACCTGACCTGTCACACACACACACACACACACACACACAGACACACACTGCAGCTGTGACCACAGTTCCCAGGAATGTGACGGTAGCAGATTTTTGTGTCTGCTTTCATTTCTCTGACCTCGTCTATCTCTTCCTGTCCTCGTCCTCACCTCTGTCCTGCCCCTCTCCTAATCCTTCACTCTCTCTTTACCTTTACCCTCGCTGTGGCCACCATTTCTCTGCCAAAAACCTGAAATAACCCTCAGTTTCAACCTGCTAAAAACTGTGCAACAATTAAAGACAGACAGGATGAAGCTCAAATGTCATCATAGTTACGACTTTATGGACTTTAGTGTGCGTCTTAAATGACTAAAACTTATTGGATTGGCATCAGAAAGGAGGCTAAATAGAGTTTAAACCTGATATAAAAGAACAAATAACTGTGCCACCTGCCACTGAAGCCTGTAACACACTGCAGAAGGATGTTTTCCCTGGCCTAACGATGAAAACATGAGCGATGAAAACATATGAAACAGGCTGGTAGGTAAAAGTTAAACAGGTAGTTCCATGCGTGTCCTCTGTGAACTTCCTTTTAGTTTCAACACAGTTTGGCTGAAGACAAACTCTGGATCAAACTTCAGGAAATTAATCACGCTGACATACTACGGGCTTAAAGCTATGAGCTAAAATGAAAATCCATTCATCCTCATCTCAGGACTGAAACTAAACTTTGGCAAGCGGGAGAAACTCAACACCACCAACACCAAACTTCAGGTTTCACAGCAAAAAATCACGGACACACAACATGTACAGTAGGTCATAAGATGTTGAGGGATTGTTTCCCAGAGGAACGGAGGAAGCAAGGAGCGTTAAGTGGCAATGTGCACTCGAGCCAGGAACAATGAAACGACAAACACACTGTGGTGGAATCAAGTGAAGGCTTCCTGTTACAGTGATGGACGACCTTGTTCTGTACAAAGCTGTTTTTCTAACCCAGGTTACAAGAATTTAAAAAAAATGAAGGAGTTTAATCTGGAAAGGCTGCGGAAAAGATCATGTGACCAAAATTCAGAAGACAGAGGAGTTCCAGTTCAGGTTTTCAGGTCAGAGTTTGGTGGTCTCTGATGTGACAGAACTTGGCTCCGTTCTGGACTAGTGATGGAAATCCTTCAAAACTGATTTCATTTTGAACTTCTCTAAAAGTTCCTCACATGTGAGGCAATAGTGGCTTCTTAGTTGTGTTAAGTCAATTTTTAAAAGTAGCGACTAGTCTGATAGCGGAAGTAGCGTTGCTGTAGCTACCAAGCCAGCCAATCACAGGTAGGTGCACGTCAGGCCCGTATGTAGCAGAGAAGGCTTTAGGATTAACGAATGCAGAGTGAAGTGGTTTAGATGTCACACCTGATGCATTCAAGAACCAACAGGAAGTTCTGTTTAGACAGTTCCTGGCTGGTTGAGGGACTCAGCAGACACAAAAGCATAAAGAAAAACAGTATAGGTTTTGATTAGCTTGTGTTTTCCACATCTTCTTCTTCTTCCTTCTCTTTTTCCAACCTTCTCTCCCACTGCCTTGTTAGTCTGGGTTACGAGGAGGTGAGATGGAGGTTTCCTCTCCCACTGGGCCTCATCTCATCCCTTAGCCCGTCTGTTACCTCCACACACACACACACACACACAGGTCGAGGCAGTCACTGGATAATCGCTACTGGCCACGCTGGTCAATCTACACACACACACACACAGAGTGGAGCAGTTGTCATGCTGTGACATGTTGCTTTTGGAGAGCGAGAGGGAAGCCTCGTGAGGTAATGGTTGGGATGCACACAGACGTCAGACAGAGGGCAGACTGTGTGATGAAGAGGAAGCTGAGCGACGAGAAAATGACACAGAAAGGGACACAAAAAGGAAAAATCACATGTTTAGAAAGTAAAAAAGGCATGAAGTGATAACATTTAGAGAGAAACGAAGACGAAGGAGAGGAGAGCGAAATCTGAAAGTATGGAGGGAAAAAGAGGAATGAAGAGTCAAATTAAGAGAAAGATGAATGGATTGAATCTGACTGTCTGTGGTCAACCAAAGGAATGTACCAATCAATGACAGAGGACACACACACACACTGCTGGGCAGAAGGTGGAAGAATGCATGCCTGGCGTATGAAAACGACTGGAGAACGGGATGAGTGGAGCTCTACTGTTGCAAGCGTTTTTTTGGGGGCACGCCACACCACACACATGAGGGACAGCCAAAGGTTTGAAGTAACCACAGACTTCTGAAAGTTCTAAATATAGGCAGATTGATAGGATCTGTGGAAAAGAGCAGCCGGGGAATCACACACACACACATAATCTCAAGCACTGACCAAATTATTTAGCAATTGTAGAGAACAGGAGAAAACCGCTGACAGATAAGCTGGTTACAGACATTCATTTTTCAGTGTTTGAAATTGTTTGACGTAAAATAAAAATACCTGTATTATATAAAGATTTTAACGTGGAGGTCTGACTCACTTTTAGAGCCAGCCCTCAAGTGGACACTTAAGGAAGTGCAGATATTATATTTGAAAATTCTGAAGCATGTTTTTCTGATGATTGCGTTGCGTCAATATTCAACTTAAAAGAGCACATCATAGATGATTCTGTGCGGCTTTTTCTGATCCTACAAATGTATGGAAATGTTTATGGTGTGATCTTTGTGTGTGCTGTTTTCCATCTTAAAATGTGACAAGCTGAGACTTCTTAAAGCAGCAGTGTCGCCATAAATCAAATCACAAACCTAACCTAAGCTGAATGACGTCATGAAAAATGTGTTTATCTCCCTGTGTGTGTGTGTGTGTGTTTTTGATTCTGTGTTGTGTGTGTGCATCCTTTCTTGGAGTGGGGGCTCCTGTCTCGGCCCTGTCCCAGGACCCCGGAACCTTCCAGAACACCGGGACCCGACCACATAACAAAACGGCCCCGTCAGCGTGATTTATCGACCATTCAGCAACAGGTCACGCACAAAGACGCAATGTATGTTTGAAAATGTGTGGATCTCTCACACACACATACACACACACACCACAAAAAGATGAGCTCAGGCAGATGTGTACACACAAGGAATGTGTCTCTTTTGATATGATAAGAATGGTGACAAAAACAATGGATAAAGGAGGAGAGAGGATGGAGATGAAGGACAGTGGGAGAAGAGGAGGGAAAGAGGGGGAGTCGGAGTAAACATCGATGCCGGATGAATGCAATTTTTTCTTTTCTCCTTTTCCCCATCTTCCCCCCTTCCTTCTCCTCCTCCGAGCGGGAGAACAAGAGGCACTGCATCATCCCGACAGGCGGAGAAAGAGAAGAGAGGGAGAGAGAAAGAGGGATTGTGACGGAGGGATAAAGGGCTATCCGTCTCTGTCTGTCACCTCATTCATCGTCCCCTGCTCCGTCCTGCCGGCCCATCCGTCATCCGCTGTCACACACACCGACTTTCACACACTCCACAACAACAAACACACATCAAAGACGGGCCAGGCGTACACACACACACACACACAAACCTCTCTCCGCCCTGTTTCACACATTCACTGCGATGACACACAAAAACGGACACACACACAAACTCTCTTCGCTCAGTTTCACACACGACCACAAACACACAAAGCCACACAAACTTCCATTTGGGTCTCTCCGCCCCGGATCACACATTCAGTGACACACACACACACACACACTCCGCTCAGTTTCACACATTCAACAACGATGACAGACTCACAAACACGCCAGAGTTTGGATGAAAACGCTCGGCAACGACGACGGCAAACACAAGTTCGCCCGCCCATGCCTTCGTGCACGTACGCGCATCTCTTGCCAAACTTTTTTTTTTTTCGCAAAGTCGAAATGCGACATCAGCACACACACAGACACACACGCACACTCCGCCTCAAACATCCTGCATTCTCATCAGTTGTGTCCTTGCTCGGTTTTTTCCCAGGACCCGAAACAAGACGCGCACAGTGCACATCGCAACGGTCACTTCCTGCACTCAGCTGTTTCTCAACATCCGGCACTAGGACCCACAGTGTCCCCTGGGAAACTGATGAAGTGGTCCAGAAGTGGTGGTGACGAAGCATTTCACTGAGTGAAATACTCATTATTGATAAATATAAAAGCCAGCAACAAACAACAATAGTGTGTAACCTCTTTGTCAGAAAGTCCGTACAGATTCATGGACACTGTATCACATGGAAAGGAGAGCGGCCAGTTTCACTCCACAATGACACAGTGACAGCTCCAAAATCCTCTCAAGTGCCTAACCTGTATTTTAACGACAGACTGATGAGCTGCTTCACGTGTTAGGGTGACTGTTGACACTGAAAATGTAGCTCAAATTCAGACAAGAACACAAAAACTTTGTGCACAGGCAGAATAAAGTGAAAACTTTACAATATTTTCTGGTAGAAATACGTGAAGAAAAGACAACAGGAAGCGAGGAACAAAATCTAAAAATGCATCTTATTCCCACAGCAAAAAGTGGATGGTGTGCCGCGTCCAGCCTGATTCCATCTTTGCAGCTCATTCTGACAGACACTTTTGACTCGGGAATAACAAAATAAATTGACCTGCTGAATCTAAAATTCCAAAAGGAACAACCCTGCATTCTTGGTTTATGTTTCAGGCTCCTATATTAATGTCTTTTTCTTTTTCAGAGAATTTAATGCCTGCAGAGATAATCTGCTCAGAAAACAAAAATGTTTACGGTGGGGGCATGACACTAAATGTCAGAGTATAAAACAAAAAAAAAACCAAAATCAGAAAACCAAATGAAGAGGAGGAGAGGCAAAGCATTAAAGAAGGAGGAGGACTGGGGGTGTGTGAGGGAGCATGGGGGAAGGATGAAAAGGATAAGGGAGGTGAAGAGGAGGAGGAGGAGGAGGGAGAAAAAAGATAGTGGGGAGAGGAAAAAAACACACAGAAAGAGAAAACGAAGGAGAGAGGACCACGAGGGAGACAAAGACCTACTTGTCTCAAGTCACTGAAGGCCAGAAGCAACGTGTCACCCTGGAAGCCTGCGACCGGGCCGGCTCTGGCAAAACCTGTGGGAAAATACAAACCCACCCCCCCAGTCCACCCCCGGAGAGAGGGAAGAGAGGAGGAGGAGGAAAAAAAAGGAGAGGGTGAAAAACGGAATAATAAAAGACCTGGTCGGATTCGCTATGCATCGGGATAGATTGGCAGACAAATGACAGCCTGGGGAGGAGGAGGAGGAGGAGGAAGAGGAGGGGGGAGGACAGGGTGTTAGAGTCATGTCGCTAGGTCTTGTTGAGAAAGAGTGAGAGTGTGTGTGTGTGTGTGTGTGTGTGTGTGTGTGTTTGTGTGTGTGTGTGTGTGTGTGTGTGTGTGTGTGTGTGAGGGTGTTTCAGTGTGTGAATGAGTTTGTGGATGTAAAAGAGCAAAGGCTTTGGTTATGTATGTGTGTGTGTGTGTGTGTGTGTGTGATTCTCATACGATTGTCTTGCTGAATGTGAGCGTTGCTAAGCTTGTGTGTGTGTTTACTGGTTGTTTCACCTTCGCCTGCATGTTTGAGAACAGTTGAGGACTGTTGAACTCGGGGTGACGCCTATGTTTGTGCGTGTCTGTGTGTGTGTCTGTGTGTGTGTTGGGGTCGTACGGAGTGTGAGCTGGGGTCTTGGCGTCAGTTGGCCCCCGTAAACAAGCCGACTGGTATTCTGAGCGAGGGAACGAGAGAAAAGAGGAGTGCTGCGGAGAAAGAGCGAGTCTGTGGCTAATCTCTTTCACCTCGGGACACACACACACACACACCACAGCACTGATTACACGCTTGCCATCATCAGTGACCCCTGCGACATACACACACAGGTCCTGTTTCTGAACTTTGAAGTTATAAGCTGTAGACACTGGGAAAACAGGAGGACACATCAGATATGCAGCTTTATGATGGTCCTTGAATGCATCACGTGTGAGGTACAGTACATAATTTAAATGTGTAAAAGTCTGCAGTGTGACAGGTGGGTAAACTCGTCACAAGCTTACAGTGTGTCTGCTAGCAGCTCGCTCTGCTCCTCATCCAGCCCAGTTCCTCTTCCTCCTCTGATCGTAATCATTCATCCGTGCCTCCTTTTCTTCTCATCTGTCCCTAAAATTCCTCCCTTTTTAATCTCTAATCCCTCTTTCTTCAGCTCTCTCTGTACTTCCTCCTCCTTTCAGACTCACCCATTAATTTTCATTTAATCCGTCCTCTCATCCGTGTGCTCTGCTCTCTCTTCTGTGTACACGTTTTATTAAATTCACACCTCTTTCATTTAATCCCATTTTCTTTGCCCTCTCGACCTCTTTCATCCTTTCATTTAATCCGTGCATTTTGCTTCTGAACTTTCTTTCTTTCATTCTGTCCATTTTTTCACTTCTTCATGAAGCCATTTATCTTCTTCTGTTTGACTCTCTTTCCTTCCTTTTCATCTTTATTAAGGATTATTTTTGCACATTTTAACCACACTCTCCTTCTGTTTCATCTCAGTCTCTGGGGATTCTTTCTTCTTTAATTGAATCCGTCACCTCCTGCTCTACTTTTTTTTTCTCTACTGTACCTTCAACCTTCACTTCCTCTTAGAGTTTCTGCTCCGTGTACAGAATAAGTAACTCTCTAACCTCCTAACCCCTCTGCAGCGCTGCACGCATGTCACCACACATCATGTCTCACACACACACACACACACACACACACTGACTCTAAGAACCTTGATCAGGTCATTAAAAAAGGGGGCCAATGACGCCTCGCTCTCTCTCCTTCCTCCTTCATCTGTACAAATTTCAAAAATCAAGGAGATGGAGGAAGAGGGGGAGGGATAAGGAGAGGAAAAGAAGAGGAATAAATCTGACAAGTGGTAGAAAAAAATAGGCGTCCTCTAATCATGTAACTGGTTGTTCCATAGCGCCCCCTGTCCTCTCAAAAGCCAACTGCAGACATGAGAGCTTGATTAAAAGGGTGTTTCATCACTAAAAGGCCAAAGAAAAGTGAGAAAATGGAAATCAGGATGAGAAGAGTACAATGTTGTGCCGTGCAGACATTACAGGCGCACAAAAACATTAAGGTCTGTCCTGAGAGACGACTATTCCAGGAAAAAATAATAATAATTTGGAGGTAAAACTCTCAGTCATGCTTAAACAATTAAACCAAAAAATGAGTTCAAACAGTGAAACACCTGCTCGGCACCACACTGACTAATAACAGAAGTGTGTGTGAACGTGAGCGTCGACACTCACTCTCGCACTCCTTCACGTCGGTGTAGAGCTGGTGCAGCGCTCCCATGGAGATCTGTCGGACCTCCGGGTCGAGCAGGAGCTGCATCAGGGACGTGGAGATGTGTTTGCAGGCGGACATGCAGGCGGTCTGTGCAACCTTACCCTGTAGAGACACAGAGAGAGGAGGGTGAGGTCTCCATGCTGTCTGCAGACATGAACAGACACAAATCCACTTTAATATGAGGCAGGATGTGTTAAAGGGACAGCACAGTCACATTTTTAAATTAATTTGTTGTTAAAAAGAAATCCCTCTGTAAGTCTCCATTAGCATCGAGAGGCTTGAGTCAACATGGCCGCCCACATCAGCCATGAAAACATGACAACAAAACTAGCAGCACAACACGTGATGTGTGTGTCTGTGCAGGTGTGTCATGCTACACTTTAGCAGCCTTATTTTCCAGTGTCACCCAGGAAGGATGTGACAAACGCATCAACTACACCAGTGTTTCCCAACCTTTTTTGAGCCACGTCACATATTTTACAAGTAAAACAAAACAACTGAAACATACAAAAAATGAATTCATATTACAACCAAACTATAATCCCTATTACCATGAACAATGTAGTTTCTTCATTAATATATACCAAATATATCCAAATCATTTGTTTGGGTTAAACTATAAACTGAAAAACGCATAAAGAATTTGCATTATGCTAATTTGCACAGAAAAACTCATAGGGAAGCTAGCGC
>JAVQJX010168112.1:0-13847 GCA_036025115.1 Ambassis agassizii
AAACCTTGGTCTTTGAGCGAATATAAAAATCAATATCTTATGTTTTTTTGGGTTGCAACTTCAAGCACATGAATAATGGAATCTGCTGGATGTATTATTATAGTGGTACAAAGTAGAACATGCAGTTCTTTGCCCAGCAATGATGGGGCACAAAATGTGCAATATGAATAATCATGAGGCAGGTCACACAATGTTTTCTGCTAAAACACAAACATGGTACAATAAAACATGTGGTAAGACAGATGTTAACAGCTCCAGGGTAAAGTGAAGTGCTTACATATTCAGGTAAACATGTAAATCCATGCTACGTCTGTAAACATGCATGAACAGCATACACAAAAACGTTCTCATCCAAAAGAGGGCAAAGATGCAAGCACACTGTCAAATACAGATTTTTAGACAGATCCTCACTGCATCTAAAAGGCTATCAGCCATGTTCTTGGTTGACTCCTGAGCCTGAATAGGTGCCAGGACATTTTGCTACATTCACTGTCTTCAGTCTCACTGAAGCCAAAGACCCAGCAAGGATCATATTGCGGAGCAGTTCTTGTTGGCTGCATAGATCTGTAGTCACTCAGCTGACTGTGAGCTCCAGTCATAATCTGACTATGCTGTAACAAAAAGCACCAACACAAACCGAAGCTCTGTGTTGTGTACCTGCAGCATACGACTTCCCATTGCGCCCTGGTTGGCTGGGGTCATAGTCCATCTGCTCCAGCTGGGTCTCTGATTGGCTGCTGTAGCCCCTGCCACCTCCCCCAGCAGCGATGATGAGAGGGATGTACACTTCTCTCTCCATCTGGGTCAGCATTGTTGACAGTTAAGTTTGGGTAGTGGTACAAGGAGTCAAAGGAACACTTTTTTTTATTACGCAGATATTTCCTGTAATATCATCAATTCAGTGCTGTCACTAAACTTCAAACCTTTCAGCTTCTTACCTTGAACACATATGTAGCCCCACCACCTCCACCTCCACCTCCTTTTACTTGAGTTTTGTTAACCAATGGGCCGCTCTGTTCCTGGCAAATCTTATTCAGCACAATGTTGGACTGCAGAGAGGGAGAGAGAGAGAGAGAGTTGTCACTTCACAGAAATTTGCTGGATGTCAGGTGTGTATGAGGAGAAGCAGATATTATAATGGTAAGCAAAGAAATATTCACATACACACTGAAAACTAACCATTTTAGTGTGAGTGTCTTCTGGGTTTTACACAGCAGTTATTATAGGATGAATGAATCAATGATGATGTATTTCACCTTAATGAGATTTAAAACTTAAAAAAATAACTCCAAATGATTTTGTTGCCATTATGTTTGAAGTTTTATTTGAAGCATTTATCACATTGCCCATTAAAGACTGACTATTGGTCCACTCGTTATTTCATTCTGTCTCCCAGAAAAATTGCCCCTTTACAAAAACTGACATTTTGTTGGCAAATGATGTCAGATACTGGGACTTTGCCCTAGCTGAAATTTTGTGAATTGATATCTCTGCCTCATGTGTGCTATCATGCTGCAATGCCTGGAGCCAGTCCTACTTTTGAGAGTGAGAGGGCACAAGTTTCCTTTCCTCACTCAGACACACACACACAAACACACACTCATTGCTCCCCAGACTCCCTCATCTGTCTCAACTCAAACTCTCCGAATTGGGGGTGGGGGGTGGGACTTTAGTGAGTGTGATTGACAGCGGCGGGGGTAAAAGGCAGTGCATTCAAATATTCTGGGAGAGTCTTCCTCACACTTTCTCCCACTCAGTCGGTTCTGTCATTGCAGCTTCTCATTTTAAAGGAGAAATTGTGTCTAAGAGAGAAACAGAACAACAGCATGGAGAGGTGTGTGTGTGCTTGAAAACCTGTGTGTGTGTGTATGCAGAAAGAGAAAGACGGCGCAAGTATTTCTCAAGACAAAGGAGGGGGGATCATCATTTCCGTCACCAAAGGGAAAGGTTGGTGCAAGAAAACAGCAGTTCTACAGAAAAAATCACTTTCAGAGCGACCCTTTGGAGAGAGGCGCTGCCTCGTGCTGTCAGAACTGGGGGGGAAATAAGAGGAATCTTAAACGACTTCAGTTTCACTTTGGAACTGGTAAGTCCCCCTCTGCTGCCTGTACAGAGCACTTCAACACACCCTGTGTTAAAAACCAATAACAGGATGACAGTGGTTAGGACCCCTGCTTGCTTACCAAGACACTGCATCTAGAAAACAAATCTACACAACAAACAGGCAACTACACCTGGGATACAAGACATGCTACAAAACCTGCATTGCGTTAAACTATTATTACCAGCTAAACTTTTACATTTCATGCCAGTACTTTTTTAACCTGTTTTGTATGAATACTTTAACTCCTGTTCTGTCAGTTCCTTGTTTTATGCTCTTTTTGAAGCACTTCTCTAAAGTTGACTTTAGTGTCAGCTAATGAACATCAATAAGAAAAGATAAAAGGAGGAATATCAATAAGACATATTTCACAGAGGAGACTTCTGTGCTGGCACACTCTGGCCGTCTCTGTGAAAAACGTGTGGGTATTAAGAAAGGTCTTAAAGCCAAAATAAAGCAGATTTATTGCATTTATTATAGAAATTTGTTGATATTATTTTCATGCTGAACACAGAACAAACAGATCTGTATGTGGGTAGGTTCACATTTCTTGAGTATATTGATCCCAAAGTGACGAGTTAGAGGTGAATTTGCAACAGCTAACAAACAGTATGTCAATCAAAATGGCCATGCATCATCATGTTCAAGGCTGTAAACAATTCAGACATCCAATCATGGGTGTCTGGATATTTTTATGTGTGTGTAATGTCAGATCCCAATGGTTATTTTTTAATTAGAGAGTAATAGATGGCATCATTGGCTTGTGGGATGTGAAAATTTTTAGTCTCAGTGAACTGTGAAAGAATCATGATTCACTGTGAAGACATCAACAAGCATCAATGGGGATATCACTACAAGATTTAAAGGACTCTAAGTAGCCACAGTTTGTTATAATTATGGATATGGGTTTCTAAAGCAAAACATGTCAGTGTATTTGATGGAGGCTTTTGGGAGCCAGTTATCCTATTTGGACAATACTGAATAATAATGTTTCTCCCTTTTTTCCTTTTTAGTTACAAAGTGAGGATTATAATATCATTAAATCAAAATTATATGCAACTTTTAATCTTCCTATAATTGGCATTGTTTGGGGAAATGTATAAACATGTGAGCTAGATAGGGACTATTATACCCATTTGTGTGTCCATAAAAATGAAATGTTCTATCATAGAGCTGATTCATAGAAGCATTTACAGCTATTTTGCACTCATTCTTAACGTTTATCTTTTTTATATGACAAACTGTAGACCACAGGGTCTCATATGCAACTGATCTGTTATCTACACAATGGCAGCAGTGTATCATTGGAAAGACTTACATTGGGGCAGGCGTCCTCTCCTTTTTGTCCCACCAGGATGTAAAGCAGTTCACCCTTCTTAAGCGGGAAGTCTCCTGTGATGTAGACGCCATGTGACCCACTAATGGCCAACACGCTTCTCCCACCAGCTGCACCGTAGGCTGTGATCCTGAGGTTTAAACAAACACAAAATACAATTATCATAATGAGAAGGGATTATCTGCCATATGTTTTTAATACTGGAGATTTTCTGCAGAAAAGTGAAGATGCATTCATTGTATATTCTGAGCTGTGCACCAGGTGTTTATCATAAGTAACTTGAGGCCTGAGGCTTGAGTCCTCATGCATTTCCCTGTGTGGATTTAGAAGTGCATAGCATTAAGTAACAGCCAAATTTAAATTGGAAAGACTAAATCACATTCTTACTTGAGGTGTTTTTAATAAAAAACATTTGACCTAACATGGCACACTATTTGGAAGGATGCAGCATACACTGCATGAGCTGCAATGCATGAACACACTAACACGCCTATATATACACACCTTTGTAGCAGGAGACACTCATTTCAAATGCTCCAGTTTTCTTGCCAGGAAAAAAAAGAAAAACCTCATCTTGATTGGATTTTGGGAGCGCTTCGATATTTCTCTTCCCTGGTGGTCGAGATTGGTGAGAAGAGAGAGAACATTGCCCGGTGCTCAGTAGCAGCTACCTCAGCTGTTTGCCTAATGACTTTTGGGAGATGCAGAGCGCATATTCATCTCTGTGGCCGTCTGTCAGCTTCATTTACAGGCTCTGCCAGCTAAACCGGGCCGCATCAAGACCAATTGTGGAGTTTGTGTGGAGACAGAAGGTGTTTTCTAAAACTCTGGGACATGTGTTAGGGCTGTGCTGTTCTTGCTGTTGTTCGAAGGTATTTTGAGACTCGAGGGCTTTGGCTGAGCTCGTGTTTGTTTTTGGTGTTGATGTGGGAGGCTTGCAGCCTTTTTAGATACGTTTCTGTCCAAATCCAAGTTAAACACCTCATGTTGTCATGAGTGCCCAGAGGAGGAATATGGATCTTTGTAAAAAGCAGCAGATATTACAGCATTAATCCAAGAGTAGTACACAGCATGAGGTCAAGGTGCCAAGGCTGATTGTTAAGGTATTCTTAAGCCTTGAAGGCCACCAACATAGACCTGGAGGTGTACAGGTGTACATTGAATCATGCTATTTAACTACCAGGCACAGAGGAATAGAGGTAGGTGTGAAGAAAAGGCTGCAGTGTTGTGGAAAATGTGAGTTGCATGCAGAAAGATAAGTTAAATATTAACTGTACACTTTAAATTCATTTGTATGTGCCTAATGTCTGGCCCAGAATCACAGTGAGACCTTTCAGAAAAAGATAAAATTATTCTGGAGTGGGTGTTGAATGAAAACCAGCTGAACAAGCTGATGTTTGTGTGCTTTGAGGCTTTATATACACTGACAACAGTCTTACCTGTAAGTGCCAGTTTCTGGGACCCGCCACATTTGAATGCCTTTGAAGGGCCCTCGAGTGCCTACTGTCACGTTGATGTTGCTGTTCCTGTAGGAGTTGAGGCACTGAGTGGGTGTTGGACCTTCAGGTCCCACAGCACCACAGGTATGAAACATCCAGTTTTTGGCTGTACATGAAAATAAAAATAAAATCCTTTAGTGTTTTACAGGACACCCAGCTGTACTGTAGAATGCAAACATCGGGCTTTTTCCACTTCAATATTCCCCGCAGCTCCACCTTTTATATCAATCTAAATTCACAGATATGAAGCAAATTATTCCATGTTGGGAAACCATGCTCCAAACTGGGAGCTCCTCATGTGAGATGGTGCTATTATTATATTCACAACTGCAGCAGGGGGCGCAGTGACAGGATCGCAGGTGACAAACATTTCTCCTCATTTTCCTTGTAATCCCGTGTGCCAGTGCTAATTGGAGTTCTTTTCACTATAATTAGTATGAGATTAGACTTGTCAGATGGACGTGGAAGGACTTAACGCTGCAGTACTAAATCCTGATTTAAGGCTTGTGAAGAGAGACAGAGCGGTGATGTAGACACCGGGGAGGAGAGCATCTTGTCCTCTCTCCTGTTTCTCCTTCTGTCAGCGTTCTGAGACTACGTCTAATTCATTTCAGCACAGGTCTGATTACTGCAAATATGGCACCAGCCAAAGTGAAAGTCACTCTTGTGATAGAGGTCACATGATTGCTTTCACAGCCCCTTGACTTGGTGCTTATTGTGAATGAATTGCTATTCATATTTGTACATGTTTCTTCTTCTTTTTTTTCTTTACAAGGACAGATAACAGTTGTTGACTTTAAGCGGTGACAGAATACACAGAAAAGAGAAGAGATATACTCTCACTGCAAAACTCTTTGCTGTTCAAATTGCTCGCTGTGTAGTGCCTATTAGAGTTGAAGCCCAGAATTTGAGATCCTATTATCTCTTGCCAAACTCAAACTGCAGGAAGCTGGTATTTTTAGCCTGTATGTACCTGTCTGTGTTTATCTATGAAAATATGCATCATTGTCTTAGTATTATCTCCAGCTGATTTATGGTGAGAAATTCCGCAAAAAAAATAATAATCCAAAAACATTCATTGGGCAAGCCAGTCTCCATTGCTGACATTTCAAATGATGGCTACTGTTACTGCATGTTGAGTCCCATATTTGTCAGTCTGCAAATGTATCTCTTCTAAGTTTGTTTGCTAGCTGAGACAATTCCACAACAAGCACAACACTTTCAGAAACACTTTTACACGCTACTGTGTGTAACAGAGGGATTTGGAGTTCAGTCTGGTCTTTGCACTCCTACTGTAAAACCAACTGTTGGGGTGGCTGCAGTTTTTTCCTTGATTCCTATCTGGCAGAAGTAAATTGATCTGTCAAGCCAGTCAAGGTAAAAAGAGTTAAGACTATTGGGATTAAATCCATCACCAGAGCAGAAAACTACACAGAGCCAAACAGTGATTTAGACATAAATCCTTCCATACTTAATGAGTCATACTGATAGGGCAATTATTTAAGAAAAAAAAAGAAGATTTGAGAAGTGATTTTTTTGGCTATTTGATATGAATTTGATCCTTTTTGTCATTGGCAGTGGGGTGCTCCATTCCATTTCTTGCCTCCATCTCACTAAGGTGCCGTTGATTTCACACTTCAAACACTGCGATCGATTCTCTTGGTCCATCAGTATGAATGATCATGCCTACCCACCTAAACACACAACACACTCACTGGCCTAATGAGCCATTCAATGATGAGCACTTGGAAGACCAAACTGATGATAGTCTTCTCTAATAAGTGTTGCGCACACTTGTCAGCAACTCTGACTCTCAAAGTATACACACATGTGGATATGCACATACACATGCAAACAGCCCAGGGGAGATTCTGCCTGACTGTGACATGGAGCTTCTTTTCTGTGAACTCTGTCACCGGTGGTACACCATCATCATAACAAACAGTGACCTCCATCAAATGAAGGGACTATGAGGCACGCTTTCATCAGTGAAAATGGTTCCAGACAAGGCGCTTCAGAGAGAGAGAAAGGCTGCAGAGAAAACTAAATCCTTATTGGATTGTAGAAACGATCTTGTAGGATTTATCTCCTCTGAATGTTATTAAAACAAGAAAACAGTAAACATGTCATTTGCTTTGACCAACATAGGCAGTCGTGGGGCCAATCAGTATCAATAATACAAACATTTCACCTCACAAAAACCTTATGAGAGACAGTGTGTGCGAGGTATTGTGTGCTTGTGACAAACAGTTGGTCAAACAGACAGATGGTCTGAGCCTTCGTCAAACTGTATGAGATGTTAAAGGCTTTATTTTAACTGGGGCCATGATTGCTTCTTTTTTTGTTTGCAAATGATGAAAAAAACAAAACAAAAAGCCATTTCATTTATATGAACGAAGTCAGCCAGTCAGTGCTGTAGGATGGTGAATTCCAGGTTATATCAGATTCAGTCGTTTCTCAACACAACACAACATCATCCGGCAAAGATAATCAATAAAACACCCCCAAGTGCATATTCCTTGGTGGACTATACTTTATAGTCAGTTATATTATAGTTCATAATAAAACAACTTCATGGAGCTTTTGGCATCTGAGAAACCCTCATTCATCTGTAACTCACACTGGGTTTCTTGGATAGTTTCATCCGAATCAATTTGAAGCCCACCAACGCAACACCTTTGGTCTGAAAGCCTGCTTGGGACAAATACGTCATCTGCCTACATTATGTCAAAGAATAATCCTGTCCAAACAACTGTTATATATGAGAATCATTTTCTGTTTTTTCTTTTAGAGATTACAGTGTGAATATTGTCTTATTTCTTTGAATGACAAGGCCAATGGTGGCTGAAAATGACTTGCCAATTACTTCCCAAAAAATAACTCATAACCTTTCATTGTAGAAAACAAAAAGTCTATCATTTTATGATTGGACCTTTATTGAAGGAATGAAAGGAAACTATTGTCAGTTAAACAAACACAGGCTCTTTATATTTACTTACATGAAAGCACAGTAAATATATCCATTATCTTGTTTTTCTGTGTGAAGAAGACGAGGTCTCACTTTAAAAGCCACAGAAATAACTGCTTACTTTTCATTCTACAGTATGCTACCCTCCTCTCTTAGCATGTATCCTCCGTTCCCAGTGACAGTTGTCCTCCTTGGGCCAGCCATTAAAAAGATGGATCAAGGCTGGCATGTGATGAATGGATCTGAATGCTAAGTACAAAGCTTATGGAGTCCAATTAATTACAAAAGCCTTTTTTAGTTAGTGTGTGTATTCTTATTATCAGTCACACATCTGGCTTAGTGACTAATGTTCTCCTTTCCAAAACCCAAAGTAACAACAACTAGTTAACTGATTGCCACAGGCCAGTGTTTATGAGCAAGTAAACAATGACGCACACGTCTCCTCTGTGCAGCTAATTAGTGAGCACTTACCAGCCAAAAGTCCTTTCAGTGTGCAGTGTTTAGGGATCACACATCTGTTGTCAGTTACTTTCAGGAGCCAATCAGATTGTTACAATGCATATCTTCTCTGTCTTTGATTTCATGCCATTTTTTTCCCAATGTGATCCACATAATTTCTTGTAACATGAATGGAAGCTGCACCTTGATATGAAAATGTGCTGCCTCTTCAAAGAATCTAATGATTTTAAGCGCTAGATAAGGTGTGAATAGGATAAAATGTTGATACATCATGACAGTATTGTGTAAAGTTGTTTTATCGTCCTGAAATAATATGAAAACACTAATCTGTGTGAGCAAAGCACCTTATTTCCCCCTCTTATACACACACAGTGAATGAGGAGAAAAATAAGCCTCATTTTGAATGCATGTGTTTCTCATCAGGAGAGGCAATCACAGACTAAAAAGAGAAGCTAATATAGGTTGACTTTTTCACCCCTTCTCCTCATCAATGGATGAATCAGCGGTGAATTGCAGGAACAACCACAGTCGGGTAGTGGTGAGAAATGAAAGTGTGCTGGCAGAATGAAGGAGAATGTGTGAGTCGTGTGAAGGGGAAAAAGGAGCAGGAGGAGGAAGTGGGACAACAGAGTGAGATCAGAGTGAGCTCTGACAGACAGACAGGGCAGGAAGGTGAAGTGGCAGTAATGTGAACTAACAGGGAGCCAATAGCAGCTTTTACATGGTGCAGATGGGAAACAAATCTAGAAATGAAAGGGAACAAAATGTCCTAGGCCCAGATATGGTTTTAAAATGAAAGGGAGAGTGAGAGGAGACAAGGGGCGTTGACGTTTGGTGGGGTTAATCATTGAGCGTGTCGGGGGAAGAGGAGAGGCTTGTTGGAGTGACAGGTCTGCTGAGCTAAAACCCTCATCAGGCTTGCCGTGCTGCCCCACAGACGTCAAAGCATGAGCGCCAGGAGGGGAGAAAGGAGACGCTCTGCGAATGTTAACCGCTCAAGGCTGTCTTTGAAATGGTCAACGTATAACTGCAAGTTCAACTTCTTTCCTCTGAGTTAATATCTATGATAATCACAAGGGCAAGAGCAGCGTGATCTCACAGTCCCATCTTTCTCTGAGGAGATTTAAGCCTGCTGCCTTTATTGTAACCATACCCAGTATTACCTATGTAAGCACATTAAAATGGCCTTTTTTGTTTCTGCCCTTGCAGCAAATTCAAGGTAGCAAACTCTCATTTGAAATCCAATATTGTAAAGAAACGCCATGTTTTTTGATTTTCTTCTCTTGTTTGCTGACTGACCCACATCTGGGGCTCCATATCAGTTCAAATTTATCAAATCATGTCAGCTGGCCAACATTTATGTCTGATCTTTCAGTGTCTCCGTTTGACCCCGCACAGATAAACACTCACTCTGTGTTCAAGACTGAAGAGTGACCCACATCAGAGACAGTAAATTAGATAAACCTGCACAAATAGAGCACAAATCAGCTTATTAGGTCCCAGACACACCAATTTGACAGTTAGTGCTGGTCGCCTTTGGGATGTGTCCAACCATTGTTCTTACCTTATTTGGAAAAATATGTATAATATAGTTGGTTCTATCTTGTTAATGGGTTCCTAAAGTAAGATTTAAAGGACGTCAAATTGTTACTGCAGTCGACATTTATCAGCCTGTTCAGCAAATCAAATGCAATCTGTCCAGCTGCTCACACATAATCAATCAGGGCAAATTCCTTCCTTGTCTGACACTCAAATGCTCCTGCTACATTGGCTACTTTATTCTTGAAGGTTTAGCATACAAACTGTAGTCAAATGTAGTTTTAAACATGGACAGCATCTGTTGCTCTTTCTTACAGCATCTTGGTAACAAGTTTCAAATACACGATGAACCCTTTTACTCTGTGAAATTGATTAGCAGGCTTTTACATCAGATGCATGTCATAAAACCCTTTTATGCCTCATGGGACAGAAAACACGAAATAGATGAATGCAATTACAATCCTAGAGTGTGGGAAGGCCGTCCATGCCTATCGTGTTTGGACTTAAAAACAACCACATTTGTTCCTCATAATTATTAAGAGTATTTCATATCATGCTCAGTGGAAATAATTCCTCAGAAACATGTTATCCGTCTTCAAAAATATTTTCCATCTAGTATAGCTCTGAAGTGTCTGATATCTTTCAGCAGCAAAGCTTCCATAACTCCAGTGTACCTCAAGTACTTCAAAGATTCTAGCTGAAGAAATGTGTTTTAGAGCAGGCTTGATATGAAAGTAACTCTAACTTATGACTTTAAATATAGAAATTGAATCTCTGCTTGTCTTTACCCTTTTGAAGCACAGAAGGGAAAGAGTGCGAGGTGGAAAATGTCAAGTCTGTGTAACTGGCTCCATTGACATTCTCAGGAGACAAATTGGAGGATTTTACACTTCAAAACTGCCCGTCCTGCCCCATTTAATGCCAAAGGAGATCTCAGCCAAATCTGGCTAAGGATAGTAATTGTGGAAGTAATTTGGACCAGTAGGGGGCACACTTACTGTGCTGAAGCCCATGCATTGTTTCATGCTTAGCACATGTAGAACAATTGTGAATCATTCATTAATGCATGCAAGCACTGAGTGAGTGCAAGCATGAGTATATGTACATGAAACAGACGCAGACAGATTCTCCTGTTGTGTGGAAGCATCTCTAAGACATTCAATTATGGAAATCAAGCTCACACTTACAGTCATCTGGGGTCGGGAAGTTCAGTGATGGGCTTCTAAAGGAAGGGGGTGGAGTTTTTGTAGTTGGTCTAAATGGCAACCTGGTTGTGCTGGTGATCGCTGGTGGAAACTCGCCATTGGCTGAAAGAGAACATAATGCATTTATTTCTTGTTGTTCAGCAATGAAATCCTGTTGCTGCTACAATGGAGCAGCGAATGAAGCACAGTAGCTGCAGACCCTTCACTGGTTGAACGACTAGCAAGGCTCATTCTTCATTTTAACCACCACTGCCCATACATAAGAAGTTGAATGCAAACATTAAGTTGCACTCCATCTCTTTCTGTCCCTGTCCTACAGTAGATGGGTAAGCACATTCTGACTTGTTGTTTTGCAGCAATCCATCAAAGCCTCCAGCCTCACAGCTTTTCCCAGGACCGAGATTATAAGCATGTTCATACCTTGATCTCTTGCGGGCACAAGGCTGATTGCCTGATTGGCTTTGAAGGCTCCAGATAGAGTAGTTCCTCACAAATATGTTAAATAGGGTTAGACTATTTTTAAAAAGGTTGGATGCTGACCTAAAAAGCAGCCACCTGTCCCCATTCTCGAAGTTTCAAAGAAGGTAGAAAAACAGAGTTCCTCTGGTTGCCCGGCTGAATCACTGAGCAGATGAATCACCTTTTTGATTAGGTCCATGCAATGCAATCAGTGGTATGAGTCTGGCCTGAATGGTGTTAAGGAAATCTGCAGTTACTTCTGAGCAGGCATTGTAGAGGCTTTAACAACATTCAACTGAACATAAATAGTTTTTTTTTATATTTATGTGACACATAGAAGAATTCTGAAACAATCAAATCAATATCAAACATCAAGACAATATACATCTAATAAAATCTTTTTAAATGTTTTACTTATTTCACAGTGATCAACTTATTGTGCCTTGCTCTGTTTCCACGGAGATACTGCTTCCCATTCCATATTCCAGCGCTACGGTGTCCTATGGTGCAGAATAAAGCCATCAGTAGCTCTGTTGCTGAATGACCCTTGATGGTTTTACTCACTAGGATCATTTTCAAAAATGTCTGATAAGGTTTACTGAGGTTTGTGGTTTGCTTTATTTTATTTTTTTTGAAGCGTTTATAAGGTGGATTCAGCAAAAGAAGCTAGACTGTCTAATCAGCTTTAGAAGAATAGAAAATGTGACCAAGCTAACCAGATTTGAGCTACTTACAGTTTTGTGCACAGTATGGATATTTCAAGCATGAAAAAACTCAATTGTAAATGATGCTGTGCATGCATATGACCCACATATTCCTTATTTCTGTTCCACTGACTGAGGAGATGGCAACTACATATTTTCTTGGTGTATTTACATTCCAGGAGGAGAAAAGAGAAGATTTCTAGACTTGCCTGTCCTATTCAGGCATATATTATTTTTGCTGTAGCTGCCTGATATTTAGAAGATATTTAGATATATAGATGAGCTAATGGTTTACAAAACCATTTTCTTTTACCTTCTGATATAAAGCAACCCAACAATCAGATGCTGTTTCTAAGATGCAAGAAAAGATGTTGCATGATCTGAATATCAAACAGAAATCCAACTAAAATCTCCCTAATTGTGGCGAGCCAATGAGTTGCCCACATTGTGTCATTCACCTCCTTGGTGACAACAAATCACGGCCGCTTTCCTCACCATCATTATGGCAGTGCCAGGGGACAAAAACAAGACTTTTCATCTTTATCTCTATAATCATTTTACCACAATAACACTGCCGCTTCTCCATCCTGGCTCCCCAGTTACCTCAGGCTGAAGGCTCACCATTTATGACAATATGGCAGGGGGGCTCCCTCAACAGCTGAAAGGTTTAGAAAGTGACTGTGTGGTGGCTCCTCATTTGCTCAGAGATAATCTGCCCACTTTAACTTAAAGCGAATAACTTGACCTTAATATTCTTTGATGAAATCTCACCTTTGTTCTTCTGAGTAATATCAGTAAAAGAAAAAAAAGTATCTTAATATACCTTAGAGTCTGATATCTTTAGCCAGAGGTCCCAATAGAAAATAGGGCAAACAACTCTTGTATTTTTTTTTATATTCAAAGCTTGTAATCAATAGCTCATTCCCTGGCCCTGTAATCCTCAAATAAATATGACTGTCTAAGTCTCCTTATGTACAGGTTTGATGTATGACATACGGGATGTGAATGACCGCAATGTGTCTAGTGTAGGAAATGCACAGTTGTCTCTTTGTGAGTATCACTCTCAGATGTTATTTTTGTGTGCACAAGTTCAGCATGCACAAGTTTTTTCTCCCTCTTTTATATCTTCAACTGAGCTACTAATAAAGCTCACAGCATTGTTATTCCGAGCATGGTAACACGTCTGCAGAGCTATAGAACAGACAGAGCATTGGTATGCTGCTGCAGCCAGAGAAGGACTCCGCAGGTCCACCACAGAGCAGCATGAACCAGAGGGCAGGGCAACAGCCAGCATGGCTGTCACTGTTCATTAGCAGGGCGCCGTAAGCTACCTGAAGCCCAACAGAGGCCAGCCACAAGGGGGGCACCTTGTTACCACCCAGCCACAATCCCAAAAATATCTCAAGATAGCTCTGAGAAATATCTTCGCAACAGACATTTTGTGTTGAAGGCTTAGTTGTCATGTAGACATAATATTGAAAAAAACCCTTGTATTTTTGTTTTAATAACTGGCATTTCCTTGTTCAGTGTGGACATCAGAATCTGACTTTGAAGCTGCTGCTATACATATAGGAGAA
>JAVQJX010168114.1:0-10841 GCA_036025115.1 Ambassis agassizii
TCTCCTATACTAAAAGACTCTTTTAAATCATAGTTCAACAGTTAAAAAATAAAATAAAAAAAAAATCAGCAGAATAACAAGTAATATAATTTACAATTGCAACATGTCCATAAAAAAAGCATTTAATCTCATGTGACAGCAATAGTTTTTACATCTTGCAACCTTTAGCTTAACATCCTGATGAATGCATCATAATAATGTGCTGTGTCTGTCTGGACTCACCCCTAACAGATGACGAGTGTAGAAGAACTGATCCCCCAGATCATAGAGGAGGTAAAACCAGACAAAAAGGAAGGTGTTGATGCCCATCCAGACCACCTGCAAACACACCATTCACAAAATCATCCAACAGACATCTCAGCTATTGTTTTTGGATGCTGTGTCTGTGTGAATATATACAAAGCACCCACCAGCATGACGGCTGGAAAGCCATTGTTGATTATCCAGTTCCCCATGTTGAGCTCTTTGCCTACTCAAAGCAGCAGCAGTATCTTCAGGCTGCCTGCAGTGTTTTATTTTATACCTTTTCACTCAGACTCCTCCCTCCCTCCGCAACTTACAGGTGAGACGGCGACACACGAGGAAATAACACCCACGCCAAGTGAAATTACACTTTTCAGGAACTTCTGAGGATTAAATATTTCCCTCTTGGAGTTGAATGACCACATTCCTACCGACTGGAGACGCAGATTGTGTAAACTGTAGATCTGCAGGAATGAGGAAGTTGTTCCCCGCAGGTCAGTGACGCAATCAGACTTAACATGAAAAAATAAATAATATGAGTATAAATATGAATAGAAATAAATGTGCATTTATATTTTTCTTTTTTTTAATTATTAAAAAAAGCCAAAGAAAGAGTATTTATTTAGAAGTTTTATTTAAGTTTCAAGTAAGACAATAGTAGTTCAAGGCACTGTATCAACAAACATAAAAAATAAGCAAAGTGTCAAAGCACTTCAGAACAACAGAAGCTCATTCAGTGTTAATGCAACAAATAAAGCTTTTTATCGACACTTTTTTTTTTTTTTTTTAAATCAAGGCAATCTGACTGGACAGTGAACAACACAAGGCATTCATTACAGCAGAACGAGGAAGATAAATTTGTCTTATCCTTCTTGATATTTTTTTCTTTTCCATGCTGCTGTATTTTGTTTTGTTTTCAGATACAAACATGTGCAAAGGGAGGGTGTTCTCGTTCGCGTTTTGGGTGCACTTCACACACTTGGCACATTTCCCTCACACCTGGCTCAGTGGTGCTCTCTCAAGAGCGCCCTTTGTGCATCCCTGCATATCTTGATGTGCTACATTCTTTGGGGGCCCACGCGGTGCCCTAAAGTGTACCGTTAACATCCACGATAAAGACACCAGGAGCTCAATCCCTCTCAGATCCACCAAAGTTTATGTGCACTTAAAGAGAATAATATTTGTTCTTAAAAACAAAAACACTTCTGTAGTTAAGGCCTTGTTCCAGGATGCTTTTCCCATGATGCATTTCTCAGGCTGCTTCCATTATGTCCTCAACAATGGCCGTCTCTCGCTCTAAGTCCGGCGGATGCGAGTTCAGAGGGTCCAGCACCGGCTCCTCCTGCACCAGCACCATGGTGGCAGCTGTGGAGTACGAGGACGCAGGCTTTCCTCGCCGCCCGCTCTCACTGCGTCGCCCTTTCCTCAAGCAGACGCAGTGCAGGCAGTCGTGTACGTTGTACTTGAAGAGGCGTCTGCACGGGTGGAAGAACTGATAGAAGAGCAGCATGAAGAGCACGGCCACGCTGTAAGCGATCAGCAGCTGGACGGTCAGCAGCGGGGCGCACACGTACTCGTAGAAGTCGGACTTGAAGAAATACCAGAGCGTGATCAGAAGGAAGTTCTCCACAAAGCGCCCGCAGTAGTACATAGCTATGCGACCCCAGCGCTGCTTTCTCTCAATGAGCTCTCGATGGGTGAGGTCGAGCTGCACCGCCGACCAGCAGAAGACATTGATGCAGGCGTAGAGCAGCGTGAAACTGCACAGTACCACCGTGGTGCCGAGCTTAGAGAAGTTCTTCTCCACGTCCTCAGTCAGCGAGCCTTTCCTGGCCCAGAACTCAGCCCAGGGGAGGAAGAAGAAGAAGAGAAGGTTGACCATGCCGACCAGGATCACCCAGTGAGTGAGAGCTGTGCTGAAGAGGACCAGGGCGGTGATCCGGGTGGCGATTTCAAGGCCTCGCCAAACAATCATGCACACGTAAGCCCCAGGGCGCAACCGCACCTTGTAGTCATCGTATCGGATCTGGATGGCCAGTACGCTGCAGACCAAAGCCCCGTATGTGATGGAGATGAGAGTGATGACCATCAGAGCCACTGGGAACACAAAGAGAGGTCTCCAGTTACACAAATATCTACAGCACACCCTGAAAAACATTTAGAAATCACAACTTTCAGATATTTCTAGGTCAGATCACATTAATGCAAACATGTGGCCAGATTTTCTCCACAAGACCAGATTTCCATGAGCTGTATTCTCTTGAGCAGCCGGATGATAAATCAACTGTAGCCATGGTTATTTATTATAAATATGGCCGTGCCTGAAGTCTCCATTATAACTTTGCCTACTAAGCAGCATCAATAGTGTGAAACATGACAGCAGAAATAAGTGGAAGTGTCTGGGGTCTAGACTGTCACTGATAGACTTTGCAGAAATGTGATTATCTGTATCCAGCCAAAGTGACCATCAAAAGATCAATGCATCAAGCTTTGACAGAAAGAATACAGAATCAGCCAAAAAAAAAAAAAAAGACAACACAGAGTAGCATCACTAAATCACTTTTTCAGGACCACAGTGAGTAAAAAAAAAAACCCTTTGTGGGACATCATGATGAGAACATTCTGCCAACTGTGAACACCTGCACTGCATCGGCTGCACCCTCACAAAGGATTTACATAAACTAATGGAAGCCCAGAACCAGGCTGGTAAGTGGATCAGTTGGACATCATCCAATTCTGGATGCAGGCATAAATCACCCACCTGAACAAACTGATGTACTCAGATTTACCATCATCACACATGACCATTAAAACCCATGAAAAGCAGCATCTCACTGAATTATGCTGTTTTTATTAATGCAACGGTTCTTTTATTCACAGGCTGACCCTTTGAAAGAGCTGAAACTTATTTTTAAATTAATAATTCTTCTTTTTAACTCAATCTTGGCTGTTTCACTCAACTGCAGCTAATCTGCCATGATCCAAATGTTAATGTAACTGTGTGATTCCTACACCACTGCTTCATGGAGTTAAACAAAGCCAAACACTCCTGATGTCTCAAGGAGCTTTTTGGCACATTGTCACATCATGCTGGAAAAAATGTGAAGGGAAACAGCTTGAGTGCTGCTGTCATTAAGGAAATGATAGAAACAAATACTCAAGATAACTCACAAAAATTGATTGCCTAATACTTCAATTTGCAATGAAGCACATTACCAAAAACGGTCTCAGACTCCTGGGCGCACAGTATATTTCAGATGAATGATTTAATAGCTAAAATCACAGGGAATCTCCTTTTCTGGTCAAGAAACAGTAAAAAAAAAAAAACTACTTTCAAGCAGCACTCCATAAACACAGGATTTTAGGTGCTGCAGCTCTAAGTGTAATGATATTCAACAATCTGAACACATTACCATGATCTCTACTGCCATCATCAGGCCAAATGTTCAACTTAACCATTACATGATAAGCACCATGCTCGTGTGCATGCTGATGTTAACATTTACCTCTGAACACTGCTGTAAAAGCAGCCTTACAGACCTGTTGGCATGCCTGGTGTGTTACAGTGGAAAAAGTGACTATTTCCCACTCCCACTCTTTTTGGTTTGACACAGATTTACTTCCTGTGTAGGGTTATTTTAAAATATTCCACTCCTGCCTCACAGCATTACACTTGAAGACTTACGCTAACTGGTAGTTTTATTTATACAGTTTAATTTCTCAGAGTATTGTAGTCTTGTAGATAAAATTAAAGTAGATTGTAAAAACTTGGGTTAATAACAAAGGGAGGTGTTTAAGACACACACACACACACATTTTAGTGACACTTACATCTTGCAGGGAGGATATATTTCTCCTGGATGGTGGCGTACAGCTGCAGTGTCAGTTGAGGAGTGGAGCCCAGAAAAGCTTGGATGACCGCGGCACGTTTGAATGCGTCTCTGTGAGCAGCCAACATGCGCTCCGACTGGCCGATCTCCCACTCCATGGGTGTCCCCTGTCCCTTCTTCAAACTGATCTTTCTGGAGATGGTGACATATGGCTCCTCCTTTTTACCAGCCTTGAAATAGACCACAAGGGCCTCAACACACCTGAGGAACAGAAAGAGAAGTGTGGGGTGAAGTGACATTTTCACACCAACAGAGGGCAGCACGGCGTCATGCGTGACGATGGAGGACGTCACAGTGGGACTTTATGTATTAATCACTACAGTTTGACATCTGAAATATTGTATTTTCAGTTTATAAAGTCAAACCTGAAATTTAGAGGTCATTCATATCTGGAATACCACTGTCTTATAATTAAAAGACCTTTGTCTGAGCACAAGCCTTCTATAGTAACGAGCCAGCAGAGGGCAGCCGGAAGGCAGAAACCACACCTCACTGAGGCTTGAATGGATTCACAGAAAATTTCAGGGTGTGGTTCCCTCTTTACATTTGCAAGGTACATGTTCTCTGTGTTAGGTTACAGGGCAAACCTGTATGATTCATGAAGAGAGGTTACTGTTGCAACACTGAGAAGGGCTTTTGTGCAAGACAGACAGACAGACTGCTACATTTAAAGAAATCATCCTGTGTTGTGCATAAATGTTAAACAAACCGAAACCACATAAACTGGAAGTGCAAGTTTCCACCTGCCATGAACAAAAAGTCAACACTATAGTCTCTATATTTGACTTGAAAGACTCTCACATCTACATTCAGCACACACAACCCCCCAGGCCTCTGAGGGTT
Source organism: Ambassis agassizii (assembly GCA_036025115.1). Classification (NCBI taxonomy): domain Eukaryota; kingdom Metazoa; phylum Chordata; class Actinopteri; family Ambassidae; genus Ambassis; species Ambassis agassizii. Next base: position 4,977 of record JAVQJX010168114.1, read on the forward strand.
TCCCACAATGCAGCACTAAATCTCACATCACTGTGCTGGAATGTTTTTTTTCTGTTGCTTCAGCTGGAATCTGTACTGTTTTAGTGTGTAGCACAGTGCCAACCTTACAAGCTGGTTCCTGAACTGTGTTTGACCCAAACTTTGGAAGCAGCCAGCAGGAGAAACCTTGTTGTCATTCAGGAACAGTGTCTTATCTTTACACAGTATTATTTTTCCACACACATAGCCACAGGCAGATGAGGGTCATTCTGCTTTACATTACAAGGTCTACCACAGAGTAACAGAGAAGCAGAAAAACCTGATTTACTGATCCCCTTTTCTCGGGAAATCTGGCAGCGCAGTAGGCTCAGAATGAACTGTGATGGTGCTGAACACGAGCCAGCATGCACTTAGGAATCTGTAAGAATGACTGTGAGGCAGGCTGAATTTCACTTAGAGAGGAAAACGACACGACAGATGAATGTATTAGCCAAGTGAATCAATGCACCGACTTCCAGAAGGCAGTATCTTATGGATTTATAAAAGGAAACACGGCCTGATCTGCTCTGTGTTTGCAATCTAAACATTCAATCTGTTCTTTCCACACATGAGAAGAGGAGTTAAAAAAAAAAGAGCCTCTAGAAATGCTGATAATTCTTTGCCTTTGGGCCAGCAGAGAATTCAGGAAATTCTTTCAACAGCTCTTTAAGCAATACTGTCCTGTTATGGCCGCCTGGGATTCTCTGAACCTCAATGACTTGTTGCAGGCTGTGCATGCCGAGACTGGTTCAAGGCAAGCTGAGACAATAATTATGTTGTGTGTATCCCAGATTTATGTTGTGTGTCCACAAGCAGAAGAGAACAGCTTTTTTCCCCCCCTGACTGTGTATATACTGTCACCTTATCTTCACAGAGATGTAACAGCAAACTCTTATACATAATGTGTTATGTAGTTATCTGTACATTTTGAATCAGAATTCCTTCCTTGATACTAGATATGGTATGTCTGACTGAGTAGCCACAAGATCAGTGATTACACCATCCCCAAGACACACAGGAAGCCTCCACTCTGTGACTGAGAAGGAGCAGAAGTAATTTGTTTATAGCAGCACAGCCCAGAATAAGAAGACCAGAACAGAATGAGCTGTTCTGTAATCACAGGATGAGTGAAGCCTGCACTCACTGCTGCATTATAAACACAGTGTTACAGACAGGATGACTGCAAAAGGCATTCATATTAAAGATGCGGCCAGTGTGGCTGCACAGACTGTTTCATGGTCAATGCTGCTTTAATTCACATTCTCATGTGCAGGCCAGGCAGGTGCAGGATGGAGAGCAGGTGTGCACAGCTGGCAGACACAGCTACATTTGGTTTAAGGTGCTTCAGCAGAGCCATTTAAAGTATTCTGGGATTTTGAGCTAGAGAAAAAAAAATTCCATATCACCATTATCATATGTGTACAATAGGACTTCTTCTTTGATAAGGCCAGAACTCATACCTTGCCCATTTGAACAGTAAGTATCTGTTGTTAATGTTCAGTTACTGTGAAAACAGCCTGCACTCTGTTTATGTATATTATCCCGGTGTCATTGTCTGCTAGAAGGACATATCAGTGGAGATCTGGTCAGGATGAATGCAAGAATAACATACTAAGAACAAAGACAAGATTATATTTTTAGCAACCATTCACCAACTTCCTGCTGCAGCCATTGGTTTCCTGCTGATTTACATTTTCAAAAACATGTTTTGACATAAAAACATGTGTGAGGCGTGAATATCCTGCACATCATCAGGTTTTCCGCCTCCTTTGAAAATCAGGTCACATGCCAGACGTGGAGCAGTAAATCTACCACTGTGCACGTTCCTCACAGCCAAACAGTGATGCAATCATTGAGGCATTTTTAACAGAACTTTTTTATCGCCACAGGCCACATCACTGCACACACAACGCTGCCGGCACTCCTCCTGAGTTAGAGGTGGTCAGTCTGACTCCTTTGTGTGGTTTGATGTGTCACACCTTTGGCTGAACGTCACCCAGACAGCATGACCTTGTTCCAGTTATAATAGGAACTCTGCAGCTTGACCTGGCATTCAAGTAAGTACAGGAGTTACACTGTCCTTAAATGCCATTTCAATCAAAACTTAACAATAGAATAAGGTCACTTCCTCTCTGTTGTGTAGCACAACTTCCCTGTGTCGTTATTTATATACATTCCCATTTCACATTAGCTACCAATTATCTTGATGTATTTTACGGTTCACCTGAACATTAAGTCTAACCATTCATGTGCCTTTTAGCTACACTTACTCCAGCACGCCATTCTTTCTTAAACCTGCACCTGAAGACGAGCTTGAATTTCATGCTTGTAAAAGAACACACCCTCCAATTAAATCTCACAGAAGTGTTACTTTGAAAGTCTTGTTGACAAGTCAAAGTTCAGACAGAGGGGGAGAGTAGAAAGAGTTAAATTTCATAGCATAAGTCTCCACCTACCTATCTGGCAACATGAGTCATGGTCTGACAAACAAGTATCAGCCATGATCCATGACAGTAAACTGCACTCTTCTGTCTAACTCAACTGTTTCCTTATTTCTACAAACCTTTTTGGCTTCTACAACCTCATTCTGACTCCTCCAACATTCAGCTGATCTGATCAGCTGTCATTACCCCCACATCAAGTGGTGTACAGGTCATAAGTGCGAACTTGTGTTACTGGGGTGGCAGAAACCAAGCAGAGTCATCTGACGGACTGGTTACATCACAGTGGTTCACACCATCCTCAAAGCAAAAGCAAAAGATATAAAGCTGGTTGTTTTATTCATGTTGCATGATGTGGGAGGTTGTTATGCTCAGTCACCGGTCCTGTTCGTCATGCTGAACATGCTTTCCATCTGGGGTGTGATTCAGTTACTGATGGATAAATCTGTGGTTTTTATTTAGTGTGAAAAAAAAAAACACAGGCTCTAGCAAAGTTTTGATGCTGTGAGAGTGAGCACCAACAGACCGATGGTGACGGCTAACAGTTGATTAAATCTGGTTCTTTTCATCCTTGATGAAACACTTTGAATATGAATATCTCATCAGGACGAAGGTGACATCTTATCTGATCAGGACATACGATAACACAGACAGACAGTAAATCTTTTCACCCATCTGAGTGGATCGATTAAGAACATTTCTGCCTTTTAAAAATATCTGCTTTAATAATAACTGTTTATTACAGCGGGTACAGCTGGCGACAGTTGTGCAAACCCTGCTTATATAGTTTTGTATAGTTTTAGAGAGGAGCATGTATAGGTTTCTCCAGCCTCTAAAAGAAATGGGACAAAAAGGGGCGTAGGTGTGTGTGGGAGCGCTGCTGAACCGTACAGGCTACACTGCACCTGTAGCCAAAGATAGCTGGGAAAGGTTCCATCATTTGTCCAGCCACTCGCTCTATAGCCATAAATATCAAAACTGAGCATTATGACCTTCATGAAGGAACAAATAGTAACTTTGGCCAATAAACTGGAAACTGAGTGTACTCTGCTGATGGACCAATCAATCAATTTCACCTCCTACATCTTCTAATAAGTCTGGGCCTTAATGCTGAACTACAGCAGCACTGTACCAGCTCTAAAAGAACACTGCAGGGCTGCAGTGCACTTTGCAATTATTGTTAGTGTCCATCGGATGTGCACTTTCAATGTATCATTAAGTGCAGGACTCTTAATGGTAGATTGAAAGTGCACACCCGCTTCGGACTGCTGAATAATAATGAAACTGTAAGGATGTAGGCCAGTAAACATTTTTAAAAGCATTATTTTTTTTCATATCTGTTGAGATTATTGTCATGCATTAAAGCAGCAAGGCCATATAAACTACCAAATATCACATATGAAGGACATCTGTAAAAGTATTTCAATCAAAACTGACATGTTGAGGGTTTTGTTAATTAATTCTCTGATTATGAGTTAATCAGTAAAGTGCCAAATCATTGCAGCAGCACTCAAATCCACAATGAAAATCTGAAACATCCTCTTTTAGAGTCCAGGAGATCAGAGGATGAATCTTTTGTTTTACAAACAAAACAACACCCATAAATTCAGGATATGTGTGTTAGTAGTGTCATTGTCTCTGTGTGTGTGACCCCCCTCCACCCACCTACCTAATGACAGGGCCGAGTTGCAGCAAGTGCAGAAGGAGGACCAGAGGCCGGTCCCTCCCCAGGTCCCTGTGGATGAACGTCAGGGTTAACTGAATGAGGACGGCGGGCACCAGCATGAAGGTGATAGTGAAGCTCATCCAGGTGACATCCTCGGTCTTGTGGTACATGCTGCAGAGCACGGCGGCAGTGACAAACTCGGCGCAGTACAGCACGGTGGCTAGAACCACGCTGACAGGAGGCTGGACCCGGCTGTGGTTGACCACCAGCATGACCCCGTTCTCCGCCACCGAGGAGCACCGCTCCCTCTCCTGCTCCTGCTCCTCCACGGCCACTTCGCACATTTTGCCTAATATTTAGTTTAGTGTGCGTAAAAAGAAAGGCTTTGAGGCGACGCTGCCTCCAGAAACATCACTTTTTTTGGTAAATACTCCCTTTGATGCGACGTCTCTCCCAACTTTCCACCAAGTTGATCATCGCCGGTTCGTCATTGTGTTTGACTTCACAGTCCGGCTGGTCCTCCGGATCCGCGGCAGGCACCGTCCGTCCCCCGGGTTAGTACTGCCTGATTCACCGGCCCGTGTGGCCCATTAAATCCGGACGAAGTCACCTCACTGTCGGCATGGATCGGGAAAGTTGAGCCTTGTCACTGAAGAAAAACCGTTAAAGAGAAAAAGTCCAACAGGGCGACCAACGTCCAAACTGCGAGGAAACACAGCTTCACTGCAGCCGCTGCTTTCGGCTGAAAACACGGTGAAAAGTGTGACGGCAGGCCGCTTTACTTCTGTGTGTCTTCGTGTCAACATGCTGCTCCGCACACAGCGCAGCACGGCTGCTCTCAGGTCGTGTTTTCAGGTTTGGACGAGCAGTAGTTGCGTCAAGTCAGCCATAAACTCAAAGACACCGGAAATGATAGAGGCTCTTTCAAAATAAGTGAAAAGAGATAATAAAATAAAATGCCAACAAACTGAATGTATACTGCAGATGAGGACATCTAAAATGTAAAATCAATTAATTTCATATTAGATTATTATTGCTTATTGAAAAAAAACTACACTATAAAGTAGATTAGCCGTTTGTTTTGTTCCCCAACATATACGGTTCGTCTATTTTTCCACAAACTTAAATGACCTGATACATACATGTTCAATGCTACACAGAGAATTGAGATCCTGATAATTTTACGAGTTAGTTGCTGCGTTAGCAATGCTAACACGGTGATTTGCGGCCTGCTAGCACTTTAGCTAAGGGCTTGGTAAGTAGAAATTTGACCATAACATCCTCTAAATTTCAAGGTATTAATCTATTCAACGAATCGTTTGGTTTAAATAATAATTAAATAATTGCATTTTTAAAAAATCTATCTAACAAGTAATGTAAACCTGTAATGAGTCGTAAAAGCCAACTCATATCAAAAGGTTGTGGCAAGACCTGAAACCATGCTAACAATGCTAATGGGTGTAAAACCTGCCTGATCAGGCAGCAAGCAAGCAATTTGACCTGCAGTTATTTAAATAAAGTACAACTAACTTTCCCTTTCTGAGTAAATATCACCTTGCACAGGATCCGTGCTGGAGAGTCAGGTTAGAGCCTTATTTCAACATGAATTCACAACATTAGCACACTGCCACCAATGTAGGATATGTAGTTTTAACTAGTCAACAGACTGACACCTGGTCGAGATGTATGTACTTAAAAGTATATTATAATACCTTCAAACAGAATAAAGAAATAAGTGTT
>JAVQJX010168171.1:0-11796 GCA_036025115.1 Ambassis agassizii
AAGTGTAAGTTAGATGACCTGGAGAATGAACACTTGGCTAAGAGAGCTAAATCTAGCAACGACACTGGGTAAGGACACACTTCTTTTTCCAAGCCACTATACTAATGTTCTTTTTTAAAAAATATCTACAAACATCTTAAACATGTTCACAGTGATGGCACAAGAACCCCTGAAGAGTCCTCTGACAGTGATGACCACATTCTGGACAACCCCGTGAGAAATGCAGTACTTGATGACTCAATCTTTATATTGAACTTTTAGATAAATGGAGAAATGGCATGCACTCCCAGTTTTCATCACTCACAAAAAAGAGTGAGAAATTCCTCAGTAATTCCTCCTCCTTTTTCCCTCCTTTTGACCATATATATCCTTCCATCAACACTACATTGAACATGGAAATCAAACATGGACGCTTGGACACTCTCTTTTAAATACATTTGTATTAAACAACCAAAAATATCCATAGAATGTCTATATTTAATAGAAATATGAATTATATTTGTAACTTTTTATCAATTGGATGAACTGAACCGTCATCACAGTTCTCATTGTCATATTATTGCTGCATTTTGCCATACAGCCTATCATGAACATCAACAACTCGCTTACATCTTTGTACCAGAAAGGAATCCCGGCTACCACCAGTACTAGCATCAAGATTGACCCTCCTCACATTGTAGAGACGCAGGTTTCCACAGGAGGCTGGTTTATAAATGGTGGTCGAGGCCCAGAAAAAAGCAGCATCCTCATTGACCTGTGTGAAGATGAACCTGCTAACACATCAATACATGTATGTACCTGTGTGTGGGGGAGGGTGGGGGTGTCTGCTTTTGACTTGTTTACACTTGCGGCAGAGCTGTTGCTAGATCTCACAGACATGGACATCATAGATGAATATAAGCATTCCCAAAGTTTATCACATAGAAAACATTCAGCAGAACCCCAGGCTGTCATGGAAGAAATTGTAGCTGTTTGGTAGCTTCTCAAGCCGTTAACTTTGATAAAGGTGTTGTGGTTTAATGATACAGCTCATCTCATGCACCATTTGCCATGTATTTTTGTGTTCAGCAGAAGAACACATCCATGTTAAAGCCTGACAAGTCTCGCAAAAAGTCAAAAAAAAGGACAAAGGTCTTCATTTCTGAAACTTCTGAGGCTCATTCCCTGAACAAAGAAGGTATTATTTTGTCATAGTTTGACAGTGTGTCTTTAAGCAACAAAAAAAACGCAGTCCACTGTGTTATATTGCCACAGTGCCACATTATTGTATGCATTCTTTTTTTTTTTTCTTTTAAGCAAAATTGAAATCGCCAGAGCTCCAATACTCCAGCTTGAAGTTTGAAGATGTGGGAAGTAATGATGAAATGCTAACGGTTAGTATTTACATTTGTAGCTGCCAGTGGGTACTTAAGAAAGGGATTATTTTAATCCAGAGGTAAAGATTATGTTAATATCTGGTTGGAAGACAAAGAGAAGGAAGACAAGGTTCAAAGGGCTTTTAAACTTGCACAGAACCATTTTTGGGTGCATTTTCTCAGGGGGGAAGTGTAGTCCTGTCTGTGGAATCATACTAATGCTCAAATTGATTTCAATGTGATGTCTATAAAGAATATTTTTCTTTTGTTTTATGCATGCAAGTCACATGTTCTATGTGTTACCATGGTGTATTGTATAATAACTGCATGTGTGAAATATTGGTCAGCAAACAGGGTTTCAACATATGGAAATTAAAACTTTAATGCTATTGCACTTACACACTTTACACTTTCTTTTTACTCCATCAGGAGTTGTGTAAGCTGTTGATTCACATGCGTCACCCAGAAGTGTACCAGCAGCTGGGAATGGTACCTCCCAGGGGGTTTCTCCTCCATGGACCTCCAGGCTGTGGAAAAACCCTTCTTGCGCAGGCTGTGGCTGGAGTGAGTACTAGTTATAATAGTAATAATAACGATACCTTTTATTTATAGACACTTTTCTGAACACCCAAGGTCACCTTACAGAGTTAGTTAGTGAAAAGATGGGATGGTGTTTTAATATGTAAGAGGTCAGACAAGCATGGAGGAGCAAGGTTATGAAATGTCAGTTGTCATCTTCACTACTACGTTTCTTCTATTAAAAAACAGTTTGGTTGAAATGGAAACAGGACACACAGGGAAAAAAACACAACAGGGGTGACTGAGAGTTTGTGCTGTGTTCTTTGGTTTTGTCAAACCAGTCATTAAAACCGCAGGAGTGGAACCTCAATGAAAGTTAAATGTCAGCATTGTGGTGTATTCTAGGAGTTGCAGCTGCCCATGTTGAAGATATCTGCTCCTGAACTGGTGTCTGGAGTGTCTGGAGAGTCTGAACAGAAGCTTAGAGACCTGTTTGATCTGGCAGTGGTCTGTATTGCTTTTTTTGTCTATTATTCCATTGACTATGGCGTGCAAACATAACCAGTTCCATCTGTATGGTATTCTTTTCTTCCTTCATAGAGTTCTGCCCCATGTATCTTGTTCATAGATGAGATAGATGCAATTACCCCTAAAAGAGAGATGGCCTCCAAAGACATGGAAAGGAGGATTGTAGCACAGATGCTGACCTGCATGGATGGTACAGTCCAAATGAACAATCTTACATTTTAACATTACAAATTGTTACAAACTGTACTCGGCAAATGTTAATTGACAATGTTTCGATCACACCAATGAACCAAATGGAACAGCTCCTCAGTGTTTTTTCATTGCAGAACACAGATTTAACTGTATACCCAGAGATTTGTAGAAAAGTTGTCAGTGTGTTGTATTAAGCAGAAGCAACATGTTTAATGTGATGCAAATGGAATGACATGTTCATGGAGCTTTTCTATTCCCTCCTTATAGACCTGAACAGTCTGACGGTACTGGCTCAGGTATTGGTCATTGGTGCCACCAATAGACTAGACTCCCTAGACCCTGCCCTCCGCAGAGCTGGACGCTTTGACAGAGAGATCTGCTTGGGTATCCCTGATGAAGCATCCCGTCTCAGGTCTGTCACATGGATTGTGGATAAGAGGTGGTTAATGTTGATAGGATGTGTAATATCAGTATACATCCTATCATCAGTGTCTAAAATTGTTTCAAACTCATAATGAATTTGTTTAATATTATTATACTTTGCATAACTAATATATTAGTGATATTAAAGGAAAGGTGTTGCATTTATTAATATTTTAGTGGCGTAAGTATTCACCACAAATTTCCAGGCCACAGTGAAATTTGGTAGAACAAGATACTGGAAGTGTCTGTTCTTTTTCGTGAACTGTGCCCAAACCGTGTTGAGTGTCTTCAGTTAAGAATTACTTTCAGTACATAAACAGGGTGCTTTGTGCTTTGTCAGGATCTTGAAGACGTTGTGCCGAAAGCTAAAGCTGCCAGTGGACTTTGACTACAAGCAGCTGGCCAGGCTGACTCCTGGCTATGTGGGTGCAGACCTCATGGCTTTATGCCGTGAAGCTGCCATGAATGCTGTTCATAGGGTTCTGCTGAAAATAAGGGGACTTCCGCAGACTACAAATAACATGCAGACTGAAGCAGCTCTGACGGATAGAGAGATTGGAGAACAACCAGTAACGGATATCAACCCTATTCCTCAGGAACAACTGGGACAGAGTCACCTGCAGGTAGGAGACTTGATTCACAAATAACAATGACTCTGATATTGTGACCTATAACCCGTACAACGCAATTGAAAAAACAGGAGGCGGCTGCAGCTCCCGCCGACCGAAGGGCCCGTTCATCGCTGCTTGCAACTTTAATTAGGGCCAGAGCGCCGAAATGGCACGAAGCCCTATTGTAAATGAAGGAGTTATTATTATTCTTTATTAGTCTTGTCTCTTTGAGGGCAATTTAAACCCATAAAGTAATGGATTTCTGTAGCAGTATGACTTCATGCCCAGAAAGAAGACTACAAATGCAACTTAGAATGTTAATGGAGAAGTTCAGAGATGGTCTGAAGGAGCTGCATTGTGTCTTTGTGGATTTAGGGAAAGCATATGACCTAGGCATCGTCACTGATTTCCTGAATCGATTTGAATCGATTCATTTAGTATTGTTTAGTTATAATACATTTTCCAGTGGAGCATAAATCTTCTCTGGATGGCAAGGAACTGCTTAAGTTATGTAGGCTGTATGAACATAAGGTTGTGCATCCACAAGTGTATACCTGGTTTCATTTAACATAAGCTAGTCATAGAAATGAGTTTAAAAACTTGTGAGTGTTGAGAATTGGCAATACTGCTAACAATGTTGCCAGGTCAGATCATAGACCGTAAATAGTATCAGATAGAGCATGCACGTGACGGAATCATAGTATTGTTGTGCGCCATCTTTCTTGTGTTATCCCGATTAGCTAGCTTGGCCGGATCCGGTAGCCAGTAGCTACACTACACTGACCAGCATTCAGACATCACTGTTGTGCAGTCGCATTGATAACTCAAACATAAAGAAGAACCAAGTCACACCCAAAACACCCTGAAAGTTTCTGATCAGGGAGGAGAAATTAAACACAAAGAATGCCTGTGACATAACTCAAATCAGAAATTGTTTGCAGTGGTTAATAAAAATGACAAGGATGTTTGAAATTATCAACCCACATACCACATAAACTAGTTAATAGGTCTGCTGTAAATCTGGCCATAAATTACTTACTTTGTTCCATCACATTTGCTGTTATTGACCAACAGCAGGTTTTGAATTAATACTCTTGTTTCTGTTTGTTTGATCTATATTTCTGCCTGCTGCTTCCCTGCTGATCTTGTTTTCTGATGATTGATGTGCTGGGGCCAGCTGGGGGAATTGTGGCACTTGCTGCACCTGCTGAAGAACAGCGAGGCACTGTCACAGGATGAGCTTGCTGACCTGTCCATTCTGATGTCAGACTTCCAGAGCTCTCTGGCTAATGTCCAGCCCTCTGCAAAGAGGGAGGGCTTTGCCACAGTACCCAATGTCACCTGGGAGGATGTGGGTGCCCTGCAGGACATTAGAGAGGAGCTTGCCATGGCCATACTGGTAACACTAGGCTTCCTCATGTAACTAATGGAAAGATAAAATCCCTCATATAATAGTTTACATTCAAACCATCAATATCGGAGAGTTCAGTTTCACTGTGCATCATAATGCACAGTGAAACTGCAAAAAAGTGTTTTATTTCTTTGAGAAGACATGATGTACGCTTGGCTGGTTGTTAAAGTTTAACCCAGAAAACATGAGTTCTGTAAGTTCCATTCTGTGTTCTCAGTTATGAGTTGATTTGAATATGATCAGTGTTTTCACCAATACTTGATATGAGCAAGTCTCACTTGACATGGGCCTGACTGTTGCTTTACTTTTTCTATATTGTTGTGTTGTTGTTTGTTGTGTATATTGTTGTGTTGTTTGTCGATTGCAGGCACCGGTGCGTTCCCCAGAGCAGTTCAGAGCTCTAGGGCTCATCGCTCCCTCTGGAGTGCTGCTGGCTGGTCCTCCAGGATGTGGGAAAACGTTGCTGGCCAAGGTGCTACACTGAGCTGAGTTTAGTTTTTCTATCAATGGTTCTGAAAATTTGAAAAGTTTAGTTGAAACTATACTCTGTTATTCTATGTTAAAATAGATTAAATTACATTATTATCTATAGATTATAACATGGACACCTGCTTCCGTGTGGCTTGCACACACACTATGGAGTCCAAATATATAACCACATTCTTCAGTTTTCTTCAACAGCCACAGCTGTCACTGTTTTCTACAGTGACAGGACCTTAGAGCCCTTAAAGGTTTTGGAAGTAAGCATTTTTGTCAGATAACAAGAATAAAGCTCCTCTCATTCTCTCTGCTTCTGGCAGGCAGTGGCCAATGAATCAGGTCTTAACTTCATCTCTGTGAAGGGTCCAGAGTTGCTCAACATGGTGAGATTTATGTCATCATTAGTTTTGTTTTTTCAGTCATCCTTATTGTTAAGGGCTGAAATCAGCTTGTTTACTTATTGCTTATATGTTTATGTGCGTGTAGTATGTGGGAGAGAGTGAGCGGGCTGTCAGACAGGTGTTCCAGAGAGGTCACAACTCGGCTCCTTGCGTTATCTTTTTTGATGAGATTGACGCTCTGTGTCCCCGCCGCTCGGGCCATGAAGTGAGAACAATGGACAGAAATGCATAGTATGAATACACCTTGTTTTGTCTTTACACTTGCAGTGTATACTGATTTGTACTTGTTAATGTTCAGTCAGGAGCCAGTGTGCGGGTGGTTAACCAGCTGCTTACAGAGATGGATGGCTTACAGACTCGACGACAAGTCTTCATCATGGCGGCAACCAACAGACCAGGTACACCTTTGCAAACAGATGGAAAGACAGATGCTGTGGCCTGGACCAAACTGTAACTACATAGCTTTGATCAATGGCCAACAAGTGGCTAAGGACGAAAATATTGTCAGGAGGCAGTGTCACTGAAATTCAGCCACAATCCATTGTTGTCATGGGCCTGGTGTGGGGTGAAACCTGAGGTGAGAAGTTCATTTTAAGGCCAGATTGGGTCCATAATGTCCAACATGTTTCTGTCCACTGCATTCATGTGTTAAGTGTTCCACATCATGTCAATGTCAACACAATGTCCAGTTTGTCTCACTTCAAACTCTTAGATAAAAACAATAAATCATATGGTGCCTTAGTGGACTAATTCGCCTGCTACATTATCGGAATAGTACTGTGACTACTGTTAAAATCACTTACATGTGTTTCACTTAACAAAGTAAACCTCACAAACTCTTTCCTGGTTCCTGTGAACTCTAAATAATCGTCTCTTCCTGGTCTTCAGATATCATTGACCCTGCCATACTGAGGCCAGGCCGTCTAGATAAAACCTTGTATGTGGGTCTGCCCCCTCCAGCAGACCGCCATTCTATCCTGCTCACCATTACCAAGGTATGTTTTTAGAGCCCAAGCACCAAGGATCACTGCAAAGCATTATTGCAATCCTTATGATTATTAGGGCCCAAGGATCGGAGTGAAGTCCTGTGGAACCTATTGAAAGCCCACGTCAGTCGTAGGTGTGTTCACTGCTCATTCAGACAATAAGGAACACGTATATCCCAGTAATACTGGGACATAGCTTCAAAATGTGACGGTTTAATACAACACAGGAAGTTGCTATAACCACGCTGTGTTTAGTGTCTGATCTACCCCAAAATTATTATTGCCATAATAGTAGGATCTGTGTCCCACCCTGAACACTTAAGTAAGACAAAATTCTGTCTTGAAAATCAGTACGTGTGTCACCCCAAGACGTACAAAAAGTCTTTTGTATCTCCCTCTACAAACCCGACAGGAAGAGCACCACCTTGAATTTTGACTTTTGACAATTTCTGATTACTTTTAAAGTAAAGATGAGCATCCAAGCCTAAATGGATTGGTGTGCTAATATGATGAAACAGGCAAAGCACCACCTACCACTTGCTACAGGAAATGTCTCTTGTACACACACTGTTTTTTGGTCTACATCTGTGGAAATGGTGAGGTGTGAGGAGAAAAAACTGCCGTGGCCCCAGCCAGGTATACGAGGGTCCTGTAATGCTAGTAGCAGCTTTAATTTATAAATACTTTATTGATCCCCGAGGGGAAATTCAGGAATTGTACTTCATTTTTAAGAAAAACATGAAAATAAGAATATCTATACTGTGTCTCGCATGATATTCATTGGTTGTGGCACTGCTGTTTTGAGCAGATAAGTTTGTTCAAACCACAAACTGCATATACAGTGTATCTGGGAAGTATTCAGTGTTTCACTTTTTCCACATATTATGTTACAGCTTCATTTCAAATTGTATTAAATTAATCTCTTACCTCAAAATACTACAAACAATGAAAAGGTAAAAAAAAAAAGTTTTTTTTGAGTTTATTAAACCTGGAAAACTAAGAAATCACATTTATGTAAGTATTCACAACCTTTGCCATGGAGCTCAAAATTGAGCTTAGGTACAGTACATCCTGTTCCCACTGATTTGAGTGATTTGATCAGCATTGAGATGTTTTTACAGCTTAACTGGAGTCCACCAAAATTCAGTTGATTGGACATAATTTGGAAAGTCACACACCTGACTATATAAGGTCCCACAGTTGACCATGCATGTCAGAGCACAAACACCAAGCATGAAGTCAAAGGAGTTGTCTGTAGACCTCCGAGACAGGATTGCCTTGAGGCACAAATCTGGTCCCAATGAGCACAGTGGCCTCTACCATTCGTAAATGGAAGACGTTTGGAACCACCATGACTCTTCCTTGAGCTGGCCGGCCATCTACACTGAGTAATGGGGGTGAATAGCCTTAGTCAGGCAGGTGACCAACAACCCGATAGTCACTCTGTCAGAGCTCCAGCGTTCCTCTGTGGAGAGAGGAGAACCTTCCAGAAGGACCACCATCTCTGCAGTAATTCACCAATCAGGACTGTATGGTAGAGTGGCAAGACGCAAGCCACTCCTTAGTAAAATAAAGAGTGGCTTGTGTCTTGCCATTCTACCAGGTAGCACATGGCAGCCCGTCTTGAGTTTGCCAAAAGGAATGACTGTCAGACCATGAGAAACAAAATTCTCTGGTCTGATGAGACAAAGCTTGAACTCTTTGTTGTGAATGCCAGGTGTTGGAGATGACTGTTTGGAGGAAACCAGGCACCGCTCATCACCAGGCCAATACCATCCCTACAGTGAAGCATGGTGGTGGCGGCATCTTGCTATGGGGATGTTTTTCAGTAGTAGGAACTGGCAGACTAGTCAGGAAAGAAGGGAACATGACTGCAGAAATATACAGAGACATCCTGGATGAAAATCTGTTCCAGTGAACTCTAGACCTCAGACTGAGGCGATGGTTCATTTTTCAGCAGGACAGTGACCCAAAGCACACAGCCAAGATCTCAAAGGAGTGGCAAGACATGTGGAGGTGGACTGGTAGCGTAGCACTGACCCCCACTCCTTCTCTCCTCTATGCATGGGCATGGGTGTGGTGTGTGTTGTGTATGCATGACAACCCTTGGGGATCAATGATAAGTAAAATTTAAAAAATCAAAAAGTGTGTCTGTGAATGTCCTGGAGTGGCCCAGCCAGAGTCCAGACTTGAATCCGATCCATCTCTGGAGAGATCTGAAGATGGCTGTGCAGACGTTTCCCATCCAACCTAAAGGAGCTTGAAGTACTGCAAAGAAGAATGGGCGAAACTGCCTAAAGATAGGTGTGCTAAGATTGTAGCATTACATCCAAAAAGACTGTAATTGCTGCCAAAGGTGGATCAACAAACTATTAAGCAAAAGTTGTGAATACTTATGTATATGTGATTAATTCGTTTACCATTTTTAATAAATTCAAAAAAATATTTTTGACATGTTTTTGACGATTTATTGTATGTAGATTTTTGAGACAATAGATTAATTTATTATAATTTGAAATTAAGCTGTAATATAATTAAAAATGCGTGATGTGAAAAAAAAGTGAAGCACTGTGAAAACTTTCGGGATGCACTGTAGCTATCATGACTGTGATAGAATCTGACATCACCCACTGATTTCTGAATTGTCATGTTAGCAGTATCATAGTCCACCTAAACTCACAAGACAGCCAGAGAGATGGAGCGGAGGCAGGCATGCAGTCACAGAAGCAAACAACATTCATGTCAATCTGCCAGAAAAACAACTTTTGCTATTGAAAAACATTTCGGATTGGACAGAAACGCTATACATTTTCTCTAGTGACCCCGAGTTTATATGTTGCAGGGGGGTACCAAACCTCAGCTGGAGCAGAATGTCAGTCTACAGGAGATTGCCTTTGATGAGCGCTGTGATTGCTTCAGGTAAGTCCCACCAACTAATCAGTGACTGTTCTGGTTTAAAATGTTTTCTCACTAACCCCCCTAACCCTGACCCATTATAGATCTGTTGAAATAGAGATAAGATAACGCAGATAAATGTGACATTGTGTTTTGATGCAGTGGAGCTGACCTGAGAGCATTGGTGAGGGAAGCATCTGTGAATGCCCTGAGCACTTACCTGAAGTCCCAGCATTCTTCAGCTGCTTTATGTGGTAATTTGAATCTTGGCCTTCTACCTGATTTAGAAAGAACTGCATAGCTTTATACAGTATAGAATATACAGTAAGTAACGATTAGTGGAAAGATTGCCACGGTTCCATTTACTGCTAAGGTCTGGTTGTTCTTAGTCATTTTTCCTGACATAACAGTTAGTGTTTCGTCTCGTTTATTGTTCTGCATGACGGAATCATGTGAAGTGATGGATCAATTTTATATTTTGTAACATCGTCTAGCTTGGATCATACTACATCTCACATCTACATCATACTTACTACTGATTATATTTATTAGATTTATTACACCAATATATTATTGATGAATTTATGATTACAACCACAAGCCATGGCTGCTGAGATTTATGTCTGAATCTGCTGAGATTCAGTATAAGCTTGTACACTTCAGAAGTATCTGGTTGATGTTGTCTGTTGTTACATCAACCCCCAGACCTCCCACAGGGCTAAGCCCCGGATATTCACAATGTCTGGCTCCGCCCCTGATGAACAGTAGTGGTAGTAAAAGTGAATCTTCTTGACGTTTCAGATCCCTCTGAATCCCTGTGAAATCGCTCACTAAACTGATTCGGGTCTGCATGAATCAGTGAGTGTGACCCAGTGTTTCATAACACGTTATAAAATGTTTCACAGACAGCCATAATCCTGACTAGAGAGAATAAAAAAGTTATAGAAAAATCTTGGAAAACTATTTATTATATATAAATTATAAATCTTACAAATTAATATAATTTTTTATGGATGAATAAAGAGGGGAATCAAACCTATGACTACCTGCTCGGGGGGGTACATAAACTGTAGGTCAGATGCTAGATTGTTATAAATTATGTCTGACACTCAGTCATGGTTAGAATTGCAAGTCTGTTGAATTGGGGAGGAATCAGGATCCACCCAACAGCTAAGCACCTAGTCCAAGACCGTCTGACAGCTCTAAGAGTGAATCCCTATTAGTCCAACACACAGCGAATCTCCGCGGGATTCACAAGTCACTGGTCTCCCGTTTAGAGCCAGGGTGTTTCAGTTAGCTCTGAATGTGTCCATGTAGCAGGCAGGGACAGGCTACATGTGAAACGCCTTCACCATAAACGGACATAAATGCGTATTGTTAAGTACTTGTGTAACACTGTGCGCAAGACTGTTTAATTCCTACGTGATTTGCAGCTCTGCTGTTTTGTGGAGGAAGGGAGCCATCAGTACTGAATCACTCCATGGTGACACCTAATGGCAACTCTTGAGTCTGACTCTACTGATCTCCAGTGTCAAATGAGTCAGTGACTCTCCCGAACCAGACGACTGGAAGTTGTGCTGATCTACTCAATGCGAGTCTGTGAATGTGGATTTGCTCTGTTTGTAATGGTACAGGAAGCAACTTGCTGCATTGTTAAGCAGTAGATTTACCTGCCAAATGCCAGGCAGATGGATAATGTTATATTAGTGTTACAAGCAGCCGGAAGAGCCACGTTCCGGGTTAATTTAACTTTGTATCATCCCATTTGATCAATACAGTCTTCAATACGTGGTAAAGGGAAAGAATCTGGCTTTGGTACAGCATTCACCCTTCGAAAATCTGTACAACAACGTGAAGACCGATCAGATTTTTCAAAAAGCAGACAAGGAGAAGCCCAGCTGGAAGAAGAAGGCACTGCAATATTATTGTCAAGCATATATTGAACTTCCTGATCCATTATTTTACGTTTCTCTTCAGAAACACGATAAAACCTCT
>JAVQJX010168272.1:0-12438 GCA_036025115.1 Ambassis agassizii
ACAGTTCCACCCAACTTCAAACTGAGCTGAAAGAGAATAAGTAAAAACACCTGTGTGTAGGACACACCCAACCAGGGCTTTAATTTCCTTTCTACAGCTCAGTATAAAATACTATATATACAACAAGAAGTTAGAATATGCAAAAATGACGGGGAAATGTAACATTCTTTGAAATTTAAAGGCCAACATTTGTCTGCTGCTGATTTGCCTGCATGTGTTTCATATGTTTAACATGACATTCTGCCAATGCAGGACTTTTGTAAATAACTTCGACCAGAGGTGGCAGCGGCCTCTGGTATTGTCAGTGTTCGACTGGGCTTCTGTTAACCTTGGTGCTCTCCATCCCAAAAAGCATATTTACATATCCAGTGAAGATTTCCTCCTTTAAGCATCACTGAAAGTGAAACACTACCTTCTCTTCACAATAAAAACAGTTACCCCAATACTGTTCAAGAATTACTGTGGCAACCCTTTGTGGTTACAGTGTACATGAAGCACAGGCTCAGCCCATACTGCTGCCAGCATTCACAGGTTATAAATATGTGAAATCGTCCTTGAAGAGTTGCTGTTCTTTTGTCTCGTCTCTACATGGAGTTAGTTTGGCCCATGCTGGCTCCGAGCATCCCTTCAGAGGTCTTGTGTTGCCACGCTGGGAGCCTGTCAGAGCGGCTCAGTGTCAAACTGCACGGCCCTGCTGAGTCAAGCTGACCATGAGCTTGCCAGACCAGCCGTATTGGCCGGATGTTCTCCTTTTGTGCTAGGTGCCTGATGTTCCCATTCCTGTTAGGCGTTAGAGAAACTCTGCCAGTCTAGCCTGTTTGAGGAGTCATCAGATCCTTACACACACACACACACACACAGCTAAACAGGGCCAAGGCCACTTATTTCTCTCAGAAACATACCAATCTGTCTGTCTCACCTGATATTTCTACACACCTCATACACAGATCCCAACCTATTTAGAATAGCCTAATTCCATGTGAAGTTATGTCATGAGTATGAGGTTGATTATTATTAGGTTCTATAGGTTCTGGATGACTTATTTCCGTGTGGAAACAGTGACTACCAGAAGCTAAACTGCACAAAATGATTTGGGAGGGCTGTTTCAACGTGTGAGTCATTTCAAAGGGCTGTAAGGACACAGAACAAAGAGGAAAGCTGAACAAACAATGTGCGAGAGCCTGTTCCATCTCCCTGGACCTGGACAGGTGGCATTCTCTCCAGAGAGGACAGTAGCTTACTCAAACTCCAGGCCACTCACACATGTGTCCATTTCGACAAACTTTTAATCTTACCTGCATATTTTATGGAACTAACCCGAGTTTAAAATATTTCTAGGGAAAGTCATTCCAGTCCCTGTCATTGAAGTAAGAAGAGAGAAGTTTGAGTGGAGTGTGCCGTGTGCTCCACCTTCCTTACCTTGCCTCACAGTTTTCAACCTGACGGGACCTTTGCAATTCATTATGACGGTCTGTACGTCGTACAAGGGTAATCCCGAAATAGAGAGGTTCTCCACCTCCAGCAGCAGTTCTCCTTCATTTAATTTTCCACTTTTGTACACCACATCCTCAAACACTTGTCCGATGTAGGCGAACTGTCCGTTCTCGGCGCCGCCGCGCAGCGTCACGCTCACGTCGCCGCGCGCATCTTTGCAAACGGAGCTCTCGTTCACTCTGGAGGTCCAGTGGTTTTTCTTCAGCGCGGGTTTGGGTTTGGACATTTTAAACAGTTAGGAGCCGGCACCAAAAAACAAAAAAACAAAAACAAAAAAACAGGCGGGCTCTGCCAACAGTCTCTCACAAAGTACACTAGTATGCGAGCGAAGCGCAGCAAACTTTCCGTCTCTCCCACAGGAACATGAGTGCCTCCGCTGTGTCTCTCCGAGTGACAAATCAAGCCATTCCTGTCGGCCCGCAGGTCACTGCTTACAGTGTGCCCACTATTCCCATCATTTCCTTAACATCCCTGCACTTTAATCCTCCTTTACCGTTGTCATCTTCTGTAGCACGTCCCACTCACGACTCGTGTGATTAAACCCTTAAAAACTCACTTTTGATGCTGTTTCTTTCACTTTCTCCAGTTAAAAGCGGCTGTGTTCGCTCCTCTCCGTATCAGGCCGTAAACTTTACCGGTGCTCAGCAGCGTCTTCGGCTCCTTTAAGCAGGTACGTCGCTGCCGTGTGTTTGGCTCACTCTCAGTCCCACTCTGAGCTGCTGCTGCTGCTGGGAATGTGTTGCTGTTCTTGTTGCTTTCAAGTGCAGTCGGAAATGCAAACCTCCAAACACTGTCCATCGTCAGCATTGGTGTTGTCTGTCCGTCTGTAATGTGTAGGCTATTTGATCTTCTATTTGAATAGTATTTATTAATAGTTTTTTTTTGTTTTGTGTTGTTCCCATAGTTTAGGAAAATAACAGCTCACATTTCCTTATTTAATTGTAACCAATCAAAAATGGTCTATCATTTTAACTGTAATTCATATGTCTGTGTTTTTTCACTTCCTTTTAAAACATTCTATTATTTTTCTTTAATAAGCTTTATATGTTTTCATATTGCTGAGAATGACTTTGCAAATTGTAACCATTTAAACATTGTGTTGAAATCAAGCATTTAAAATTTGCTTTTTCAGTATTGTACAATGCGCATTTATTGTACAGGCGAGTTGTGATACTTTACATTTACTGTATTTAATGCACATTTCAATCTGATTATCGGAAGTCGGAGTCTACACAGGGCACATGAAGGCAGCACTGTTACAAGGAGCGCATGCGTGCTACTCTGAGCAGAAAAGGCTATATTGGATGTCCCTTTTCTGTAAAAGAGCTTCTGGCCTCTGTGTGGTAGAGGGTGGTGTCAGTTTATTTATTTGATATTAAAATATGTGCTGTCACTGTCAGATCAATTCAGACATAAACAATGTGTGTGTTTTTGTCAACGACTTCAGTTGATTCTCCAGAAAAATGTGTTCCCCTTCACCATTCATGACATCACGATTATGAAATGCTGATTTGATCATGCCCAAGTCAGAGGTTAACCCTGTGATCCTTCCTGTCGGCCTTCCTGCCTTACAGGTTAGACAGCTGGCACACCATGTTTTCATACATGCCTGAAACCTCCCCTCTCAACCGACACACTCGTTTGTTGACATGTCTGTGGAATGTGGTCGTGTCATCTTACATCATATACAGAAAGTGTGAAGGTGAATGAGGATCTTTGCAGTGTCTGAATTTCAGTTATACGGTGTGACAGTTGTTGACAACATTATTAGTGTCACTGAACATTAGAATAATTTTCATTTTTAACAAGACATCATTTGTGAGTAAAAAAACTGCCACACAACCCAGATAGATGGTGGTATGGGCACCAAGGAACAGCAGATGAGCTTTTCCCAAGCTAAAAATAATAGTAAAAGTACTCTTGGTCCCATGGGAGGAAAACACATGCATGGATAGTAAGTGCACTTTGAGCTCTATCCAATATTAGCTGCTCATACATGAAATGCATGATTAGTATTTTTTCCATTCACCATGGTTTCCAGCTAGAGAAAACAAGAGATGAACAATAAACATTAATACAGGTAAAAAGTACACTGAGCAAGATGCAAAGTGTTATGAATTATAAACATCTTCATTCATCTGCGGAGGACCATTAAACCAAGCAGCCCTAACACTGCATGCCTAACATTCTCATAAAAAATGCATTAACCAGTGGTAAGCTATTAAGCAGTACAAGATACAAAAAGCCCAATTTACCCAGAGAAACTGTGTTACTTTTTCCTCAGATAAAGCTCAGTGAAGGAGGAAAGGATGGTGGACATCAAATGTTCATCATGTTGTGATGAGACAGGGACATGGACAGTTGGTAAAGCCCGTCATTGTTTTTGTATTTTATACAACATACTTGCCACCTCCTGTGCTCCAAGTATCACACAATGGCATGTCTCAGGTTGTGAAAGCCTCCTTGGCCATTTTAATGAAAAGCAATCACAACAAGGGTTTTGTTTACTCTGGAATTAGCATGTACAAAAGTGACTTTTTGTCACATAGACTTGATTGTTTGCATGTGAATATGTTCTATAACGTCTGTCGTGACTTCTAATCTAGAGGGGTCAGCAGGCTCCTCTGCCAGCTCCCTGTCATACAGTGTCACCCAAATCAGATCGACAGAAGCAGACTCACAGCCACGGGCCCAAAATTTCCTCTCCTCCTTCCACTCATCCATCAGTCTTCATATGTAGATGTCTTCTTGCTAACATTTGCTTCCTCTCTGCTGTCTATTTCACTGTCATGTTGTGTCTGTCTGTCACTCTGTTGCACATTAGCAAATTTAAATCAGTGAACACAGACAGCTGAATGTTTAGATTTCTCCTGCAGTAACAAACCATATCCAAATATACAGTACATCTGGTACTTTATGATCACAGCATCGTCCCCTGCTCTAAGTGGATGTTGCTATTAGACTCAAGAGGCTGACTTTTAAAACAAGCATTACAGGTTATGTAAGTTATGCAGTGTCCCATGTGTAACACAACATGGCACCACAGGAGCAGCACATTACACCCAGCCCCACAGAATATGTTCTAACTGTCAGTGCTGATCTGTAGTGATGTAGAAAAGTCAGGACCTTGTCACAGAGAGCTCTCATTAAAGCAGCACTTTTACATTAACATTTTCTGTTATTATGCTGCTGTGTTATGACAGCATACTCTATATAATGAAGAGCACCTGAGATGAGCACCTGTATGAACGTTTTGTTTATCATAAACTATTATTAGCCACCATTTTCATTCGCTCTGCATGATGCATGCGGTGGTGCTGCTGCTGCTGACAGCTAATGATAGATTGAACTTAATGACCAGCAGTAATAATGTAGTCTTCCAAACTGACAGCTGAGCTGATGATTTAGAGCTGCACTATATGGGAGACTGATGGTTTTAATCTACAGAATAGAAACATACCATACGACAAGTCAAATGCTATAGTGTTATGATGTATTTTAACCAAAATTAAATTTTAATACACACATTTAGAAGCTGAAGAACAAATATCAGCTGTCTGAGTCTTAGTGTTTAGGTGCAAATGAAAAACAAAGGATCACACTGAAATGCATTGAGTCATTGCTTGTGCAGTGATCTCACATCAAGTGGAGGGTCGAACAAGGGTACGATTATTACTGTAAGTGTTTAAATATAAAGGTATAACAACAGAGATAGTGTTTTTAAAAAAATGATACTGAAAATGCTGCTGATAAAAAAAGACAAACTAAGAAAAAATTAACAACGAAAGAAAGAAATACAGGACTGTATAATGTGATGGAAGCTGACATCTGACCTTTCAACACATCCAAGAAGAAAAGGCTCTCCGTTGTAGCACCTCATACCTCAAACCCTTCATCTGTGTGGAAACTCCTGACAGCTTTCTCTCTGATATTTCACGCCTCAATCTTTAATGATTTTGCTATTTTTGTGAATTTTTTTGTATGTCAAATGACACAGAGTGAACTGTGTATATAAATATTTAACCAAACTCCATATTTCTTTTTAATTCTTAGCATCCCTAATGGGTAAATGTAGACTCAAAACCACCACAAGTCTAAAGTTTTTTTTTTTTTTAGGGCATGTCTATCTAATGAGATCAGACCGTTGCAGCCATCACTGCAGCATCCTCCACATCAGGAGGCATAAAATGTGTTTTGATGGAACAGTGCTGTGTACAGGCATGTGAATATGTAACCTGCGGGCCACACACAACCTCATATTATCTGTGGCGTGACATTGTATTGATGCACCATTTTGCACATCTGAGAGGCAGCATCTGCATCATTCATAAGTCATTAAAACCATATGAACCTTTTCTGAGGTCTTGTCGGTGCATCACAGCAGAAGTCCCCCGAGTGGCTCCCAGCATTGTATAACAAGCGAGTTTTGCTGGAGTAATGTTAGCTGGCCCATGACTTATCTGTGCTCATCACTTAACACAGGCTCTGGAAATGAGGAGGATCATTTTTTTCTGCTATAGATGTCACTTTAATCTGTTTTACCTCTTTGCCCTGATAATGCCTCATTCATCATAATATCCACAAAGCGTTGGAGGGGAAATAAGAGAGAGTGGACTGAGATAGAGAGAGAGACTGAAATCCTTCTTTTAACTAAAGCAGTGCTCCAAAGCTCGGTGTTGCCGTGGAAGATTAGGGATGAATGGCTCGGCACAAAAAGGCCATCAGATTATGAGACCAGGCAGCAGAGAGCTGTCATATTAAAGCCAATGATGAGGGGGGAAGGATGGTGCTGCTCATAACAGGGACTAATCAGGTGCTTGGTACAGTTAAGACTGTTTAACTGTAAGCTGTGCTAAAAATGTACACGAACAGCACAATGTAGTTGTGTGTAGTTGTGTAGTTTCAAACAGAGAAAAATCTTATCAACAGAAGAAAATGAAGTGCTGAAAGCATTAAAAATATGGACAATGGACATGGACAAAAACATGAGGCTGGAAAAGCAGGTGAGGGAACAGACAAAATGACACGAAAAGAAGAAAAAACTGAATAAATAACACGGGAAATGACTCAGGCAGGTCAAACACATGTGGACGGAGAGGACAATCACAGAGGAGACAGGAAGAGAAAGAAAATGTGGAAGGAGAGACAGAAATAACAGGACATACAACACAAGAAAATGTGATAGTTTCAAAGTAAAACCACGGATTATGCCAGTCACAACAACAATTTACATGTTGTGTAAAAATCATGGTGTCATGTTGTAAGTTGTGTTGAGTGTTTTGGATTTTAGAAATAAAGACTGACCTGCACCATCTCCTCCATCATCCTGCCTTGGCGTACAAAAACATTTAGATCATCATTATGTTGTTAAAGCTAAGTTACTGCGACAATTTCTCTCTCCAGGTTATTTGTTTGGCAGCATCAAATAAGAGAGATTCAGATCAGCTAATGCTGTTTAAATTAATAGGGAATGAAGAAAACTATACTGCTGCTGCACGCCAAGAGCCATCACTAAAACTGTTTCCAAAATGCCATTTGTAAAGCACAGAATATTTTTTTATAGATATCATTATTGTGAATTTTTGGCCAATTTTTATTTAGTGAAAATTATAAATGTACATCACATACCTGTTATACATCTTCTCCACCACATTTGAAAAGCAGCAGATTTAAAGTTAAAGACTATAAATAAAATATTATATATTTGTGTATCACTGCTTTTATTCTTCTCCTCTCTTTATACAGTAATTTTAAATTGATATATTGGCACTTTTTCATACTTCTTGCACTAAATGGATCTGTATTCTTAAAAAAAAAATCTGAATCAGGAAGGAGCAGCATTTAACTAAGGGTCAGGCAGGACAGGATCGGGACACTGAGTGAATTATAGACATTATTCAGCACATTTAAGTGGTCTACATTCACGTCAGCACTTTCTCCAAGCTGGATGGGATCCCAAGCAATAAAACATCAGCTGGATCTGAATGCTGCAATGTTTAGCTCACCCATAACTTTGACAAAGTACAGAACAGGCTGCTCTTGTCTTCTTCTTGGCTTTGTGAACAAGAGAATTGAGAATGCCCATCATTTCTAAATATCTTATACAGATTCTCATGTCATCTTCACATTTCTATTTGCACTTGTAACCATCTTTGTACCTGTACATACTGTATAAGCCCATCTGTCTTGAAAATGGATACTATGTATAATTCAGCAGACAGGTGCGTTTGTTTCGTTGCTACAACAAATGTAACCTCACTGGCAGACACACTGCAGTATTCAACACATCTCCCTGCTCTGCTGCCGGCTTTGATGATGCCTTCAGACATTTGACATATGGGTCATTGTGTCAGTAGTGCTCCGCATTGCCCTCCAAAGCTCCTCCTGTCAGCGGGAACCCACGGAGGATCATCTCCTTTTTTGGACTGGCAGCTGAGCAGAGTTAAGCATCATTTTTTTTATCTGCATTTTCAGACACTTAAAGATGGGATTGACTGTATTTAGATGAAGTCTGGTCTCTTTTACTTAACAATCCAAACCAAGTCACAGAAGACTTAGTTTTAAAAGCATTTATATAGAATGGAATGTTGATAAACGTACACTTTTTAGAAACTGGACAACAGAATCAGATGGAGCTACACGCTATTTTTTTTATACAGACAGCTGATTAAAGGACTATGTCTGTGTTGAAACTGTTGCAGCACCCTCAGACCTTTCCAGTGGTCACATGCTGTTTTCCATTAGATATATTACCAGATACTGGGAAGGAGCTGTGCCCAACCTTTGAGTGATTTGAATTCTAACACCCTTGGCTTGAAGAAACCGCAAATAAAAAGCACTGAACAACTGCTTTTTTTGTAGGTGTGTTACAATTTGAAATTACTCATATAAAGTCAAAAATATAAATATCGATTTTCTATAAGACAACCAGTTTCT
The DNA here is from genome assembly GCA_036025115.1 of Ambassis agassizii. Taxonomy (NCBI): domain Eukaryota; kingdom Metazoa; phylum Chordata; class Actinopteri; family Ambassidae; genus Ambassis; species Ambassis agassizii. Next base: position 8,431 of record JAVQJX010168272.1, read on the forward strand.
ATTTTTTGTCAAGTATGTATTGATTCTTCACCCACTCAAATAACTGATTTTCACCACAATTCCACCTTAAATTGTTGGTCTGAGTGCTCTTACACATTGCATAAAGAATCTTTCTCATCCTTCAATCTCCTATCATGAATATAAACATGACACTCAGGAAGAGCCTGGGAAGGAAATAAAAGGAGAAAATGACAGAGTGAACAGAAAGAGAGAAGAAGATGATGATGATACATGATGATTGGCTGGGTATGACTGGGTTAGGTCACGTGCTCCATGTTAAAGCATAGTGTTAACACACAGCTGGGTTTTCTTAGAGCCTTGCTGCAGATTCCCACACCAGCCTTACAAAAACATACTGCACACTGGAATAAAACACAAACATCAGACATTTTAGGGCTAGAGCCGGGCTCTACAGGCTGTTGCTGCACTCTGAGTGACATTTTACATGTTCTTCTATGTAAAAGCAATGTTTTAGTGCTACACACAGCTGTCATTTAAACGAGATCCTCGCTGCTTTGACAGTGTCTATCTCCTCTCATATTATATTCTAAGTACAATAAAAAGGCACCGTAGGAAGCATGAATTAGTCAAAAAGATAAAATGAAAGGATTGTGAATGTGCTCTATTCACAGATGAATAGTTCATGTTAGAACCACATGAGCTGCCCAGCTTGCCCTCTGTGCTCTCTCTTTCGCCTTAAGCAGCTGCTTTGTGTTTCCTCCTGATTTCAGATGTGACTACTTGAAGATGCAGGGTTAGGCCACATGAGATGACTCTCCCTCGTCATCGTTTCTTTCTCACTATCTTCACTGTGTAGCAGTGTGTTTCTAATTGTTACAGCCGAGGAAGGCTGCTCTGAGAATCTGTGGAATGAATTAGGAACATGAAGGAATATTTTAGAAGGGCCTATTCTCATGAAATACAAAACTTAACATAACAATATTAGTTGTGGAAACGAACAACCAGAATGTCAAATGCATAGTTCAAGTTAAACGCTGGCTCAACATAATCTTACATCTGCTGCCAATTTTTGCTCCCATACAGTCAATCCTTTTCATGAATCAAATGTAAAAATACATAGCAAATTAGTTGAACATGTTTTGGTGACGGCAGTAGCTCATAGGGGATTGGGCTTGGAAGTGGAGGGAAGCAGAGGGCCGCTGGTTCGAGCCCAGCCCTGGACCAAGACACATGGACCGAGACACATGGAGGTGGACTGGTAGCTGGAGAGGTGCCATCTCACCCCCGAGATACTGCCGAGGTGCCCTTGAGCAAGGCTGCAGTGCCAGCCCCCACTCCCCCTCTCCTCCATGCACGTGCATGTACTGTATGTGCATGATAATGTATAGGAGTGTAAAAATTTAATTTCCCCTCAGGGATGAATAAAGTATTTTTCTTCTTCTTCTTCTTAAAATGGGAAAAAAAAGGTCCAGTTGTTGAAAGTTGGAAATGTTTTTAGTCTTTTATTTTGAAGGCCTAGGTTTGAAGAAATGGCACTGAAATTGTGCAGTTAGATCAGATACCAGAGCAAAAGAGCTGTAGCAGGGCCTAATGAATGTAAATCAGATGGCAGCTGATAAGTTTTCTGGTTGGTTTGATGTCAAAATGACAACGTGAGCACTTCATTGACCAGGTTTCCACTTTGTTACAATCCGAGAGAACTGGACTCACAGTTAGCCTTGTTTGCAGTAAATTACCAAAAACAGACTCAAATCAAAAAGTCAGTAAGGTAAATTGGACCTAATGTATTTTCTGTTCTCACACAATGAGCACAAGAAGCACCTCTCTCTTCAGACCTGTTCTCAGTGTCAGCCCTGAAATACCTGTCATGCTGTCACACACTGGGAAACAAGGCTGCTATTGTGTCCAGGTGCTCTTTGTTTGCCTGACCCAGCTGGGCTGCTTGGCATGACGGAAGACCAAAACCCACAATGGGAGGGGACAGTGAGAGACAGGGACAGTGGCCTTGGTGAATTCCTCACCACATCAGGCGTGACTCCATTCCCCTTTGTTACTCTGTGTGGATTTGGTGGGAAACTTGAGTCTCAGGATTAAAATGACTGACATCTTTGTGCTCTCCAGAGTTTACGTTTTATGCCACAATGTTTATTTCTTTTTTCCAATAAATATATAGTAAATCTATCTTATTTACTATTTTATCCAACTATGGATCATTTTTAAACAGTAACAAAATGAATGCTTGTAGCGTAAAGAGATGTAACATGGAATCTGGAGCTGGATCTGGATTTCTTCTGGTAAAGGGAAAGATACGTAAATCAGAGCTTTCAAGGTGATCTTGACTCAAGCTATGGTTAAAAAAAAACATAATTGGAGGGGTCTAATCATTTTCCACAGAACTGAACTAAACTGAGTGGATTGAAGGGACACGGTCACAAATGACACTTTTGTTCAAGTAATGAAGGCGTAAGTAAGTTCTCGAAGTGGAATCATTTCAGCAGGCTCGCCTGACTGCATAGGCCTATTAAACACACAACTGTGGGAGCATGAGTCTTTCTGTTGGAGTGCAGGTGGTTCCTCTCTCACTGACTCAAACAGAATGCTGGAGCTGCTCCATCAAACAGCCAACAAAGCTTTGTAGTGGAAACTGATACAGAATGTGGGAGCCACTGTTTGTGACTTATCAAATGTGCTTCTTGTTGGCTAATCTGAGAATCACATAATGTACAGAGTTATCAGTGGCCCTGATTCTGAAATCTCTTAGTGCATGCTGGTCTCCTCTAAATATCTCTATCATAACAAACAAGGTCAGTGACAACAGCAACCCAGATATCAGCAGACAGCTACAGCAAGAGATTTGCAAACAAAAACTGCACATAGTGAATAATTGATAGGACAGAGAGCACAGAGACAGACGAACAAATGCATCAACAGACCAACATGACCCCAGCTGACCTGCCTGCTGCACTGTGCCGCTCAAACCATCAGATTGAGTTCGCAGAGCGACACAGACAGGCTTTGTGACTCTGAACCAAATGCTAATTACAGACAGACAAAAAAAAAGTTGCCATGGGTTTACTGTCTGGGGCAACGGGCGTGTTGTTGATGAAGCAGTCCTCCTGTGGCAGCACGTGAGTTTGATTCATGCTCAACAACAAAAATCCAGTCCAAACAATTCTCTCATTTATTGGAAAGATACAACACTCCCTTCAGATATTTCGTGGAGAGGACTGTATTTTCAGCAACCCCGGCCAGGCCTACAGGGTAGAGTGTATGGATCCCGTGGAACAGAGCATTGTATTGGAACATTGTTTCATCACTGTCTGACGTCTCAGTCCTGAGCTTCACCACAGCAGGCAGAATACTGTTCCACTGTTTGTACATCCGTTTATCAAAGTTTGAACTCTGTTGGTTTTACACATCAAGAGGATTTTTAACATCACAGACACCTGATTCGGTCAGAGTCTTGTTTGCTGTTATTAGTTAGAATTCAGACAGGGCCTAAACACAGACGAGGGAACAATATCAAAGTAAAGTAGAGCTTTATTAAACCAAAAGACATAAATTCCACAGAGGGTCTGTGATGTTGTGATCCTCTGTTCCTTTGATTCTGTTTTGAATACTTAGTTTTTTTGTTTAATTCTTATTTTTCCTTGCTATTTTAGTATTTATATCTTCATAACTTGTTTCCTGTTTTATTTTGAAAGACCCGTTTCCCTGTGTGTTTCTGTGTGTTTTACTTCCTCTAGTTTCCCGCCTTTGTGATTACCTGCCCCGCCCCGCCCTGACTGTGTTCACCTGTGTCTTGTTATCCTATTCTAAGCCTTGTGCTCCCCTTTGTCTGTCTGGTCGTCTGTAGTGATTCCCCTGTGTGGTCCCTGTTTGCATCCCCTCAGTGTGCTTATGACTCCTGGGGCCCGTTTCATGAAGCAGGTTCAACAAACTCTGAGTATGTATGTTAACTCTGAGTTGACAAACCCTGAGATGAAAAACTCAGAGTTTCCTGTTTCAACAAAGCTGATTAGCATTAGTTCTGTCAACTCTGAGTAT
>JAVQJX010168330.1:0-10395 GCA_036025115.1 Ambassis agassizii
CACACACACACACACACACACACACACACACACACACACACACACACACACACACACACACACACACACACACACAGCTAGCCAATTAAAACCATGTCAGTGTGTGCTGTGGCTGAATGCAGTGGCAGGTCTAGTGTTTATATCTCATTAAGCTGTGCTAGGCCATACCAGGCCAGGCTGTACCATGCTCTGCTGCACCTACCCTCCACTGAACAGCACAAAGTCCCTCATTAGCCTTGTCCCTGCCATTTTAAGCAGTGTGTGCGTGTGTGTGAGAGAGAGAATTTATGGTATGAAAACACTTTTTTCTTATAGAGCGTTCTTACATTTGGTCACATTTATATAACAGATCTCATAAAGTCAAAGTTTTCTAAAAGTCAGAGGAAAAAGTGCTGTGCTTCATCTTTCTGATACACCACAGATATACCACATAGGTTTGCGTGACACCATTAAACCAGTGTAATGGTGGTTTGTATGAATCACTCTCCCTGCAGACATGTTTGGCCTCATCTCAGACCTCTGTTAGCTCACTCTATCCATCCACTCATCTATTCATCTGTCTTACTTGCCAACCTCTCATTTCCCATTGGAAGTAAGAAGATTTGCCCTATCCTCTCTAAACTCATTCACGGCAGTTTTGTAGACCTCTCCTTCCTTTACCCCCCGATCTTACACGCTACTTGTCCTCTTTCTTTTGGTATTTAAAATGTAAAAACTTCTTCTTACTTTCTTCACCCTCACCTTCTTTCTAGACCCCACAGCACAATCTTCTCCAAATCTGGTAGCCTTTTTTCTTTTGCCCCTGTCTTGCTGTATGTGTGTGTGATCTCATTCTCACAAACACACAGAAACACACAGGAGCGCCGGTCTCTGCTGCCCTGCTGCAATTCATCATCATTTTATCTCCCTTAATTGGATGCCATCAGGACCCCTGATACTTCGCATCTCTACTTTAACAAACAGCTGCTCTCTACACACACAGAAGAATAACACACAGACACACACCCTATACCAAACTAGATTTTCTCATCCTCCCTCCATGTCTGCTTTTTTCCCCTCTCTCACTGGCAAAAGAGTGGGAGAAAGAGGGTGATGGAGTGTCCGAGTGGTTTATCAGACGGAAGGTAATGGTGTAAGGCCCACGTTGATATTATCTGTCCTCTCATTCCTGCCCTCCAGGCAGAAACAAGAAAGAAGGATAAAGAAAGGCAATGGACATGGAGACACGGGAGTACAAATGGAAAAAAAGCTAGGAGATAAAGGAACAGAAAGGAAAAATCTTGGGCAGTTCCAGCCTCTACTCTCAACCTCGGCCTTGAAACAATGTCCAGCTGTGCTCTGTCGGCCTCCCTGACCCATGAGTGTGATCATATGTGTGTGAAAGCATTGTGTGTGCATGTGCTTGTCTGCTACCTTCAACCCTCTGGCACTCTGAGCACAACTTCCCAGCCCACAGCTCAGCATCCTATTGGCCTTTGCACCTTAACCATAGCCTTTGATTGGACAACACACACCAGGAAACTGCCTGGACTGGGTCAGAAAACTGGAAGGCACCGATGAAGACACCAGCTTGTTGTTTTGGTCGCTGCTGACTGGAGTCAACTGCTACCATAAGGCCTAGCGGATGGCTCCTTATGTGTCAGTAGTAATGTGGGCTTGTTTGGCACTAAGAACTATGAAGAAGAAGCTGTTTTTTTCTTCTTACAAAATGATCAGCATTTTTCTCCAATTAACTTGTTATTGGACCTTGGACAATCTGCTTCTTCATCAACTTTCACAGATTCCAAAAAATATGTTAAAATTAGTTTAGCTAATCAACCAACTTCAAAAGTAAAGATTTTTAAGTGTATTCCTTTAACAAAATGAACCATTTGAAGATTCAGTTCAGCAAAATTGCACTTTGTATGACTCTTGACACACTGAATGAGAAGGGCTCTGCTTGTTTCATGTCTCTGCTTGCAAAAAAACATGTTTTTCCAATATCGCATTCTTTCTCAGGTCTTATGATATGCTCACTCTCCCCCCTTTGAGATCTGTTGGTATGTACGGTAACCTTATACAGAAATACCATAGCGCCAATATATTCTCCCATGGGCTGATACGGATAGTCAATACCCAACAAGGTTAGTATGGAGCTGAAGTAGCACTATCATATATCATATGTGTCACATATACAGTACATTACTGACAGCCTCCTGTTAGAGGATACTATGTAAGAGTATTGAGTTATTATATTCACTGTAAAAGCAGTGAAGTAAGGGAAACAAGAGTTTAAACATGATCTGACTGAACGTCCTGAATATCCTGTGGATAGTTATCTTCTTTTGGATGGTGTGATGATATTGTATGAAAGACCAGAGAATGAGTTTTGGCCTAAGGAGAGACTTTTGAGCTGATTTTCTCTCTCACACCCTCTCATCTCGTTCTCCCTCTCTGTACCTTTCCATATCGCTCTCCCTCTCACTTTTCGCCATTCATTTCACCTGAAATTGTCTACTACGCTCCATTTTCCACTGTCTATTGCCTTCTCTCATCTGCATTTTTTATTTATTTATTGCTGTTTCAATTTTTTGCATCTTTCTCTCCTCTGTGCATTTCTCCTCTCCTCTGGCTTCTCTATGTCCAGGTATGTTGTTTACTCTTCCTTTTATTTTATAAGAGTCGTCATTGTAGCTCTCCTGTCTCTGCCCTTGTCCTCACCTTTCCTACATTAATGTGCATTAGTTTGACACAGTGGTTTGAGATGCACTTATGTGCACCTCAAACACAAGGCTAAACTCTGGATTAGCGCCCCTGTGTTTATCCCATTGATTAGCAAGCCTAATGCCCTGTTCTGGAGCAGTCTAATGGAACTGCACACCCAAACTCGCACAGCCATCCTGGGATCCATAGCCTAAGGCATACTGAAGGATGCACAAGTGCACACCACCACACACATACAGACGCTGATTAACCCCTATCCCCGTGGCTGTGTGCCTACAAACTGAGGCAGCAGCAGAGTGTACACAGCATAACAGATGAAGTCTATTTCTACTGCAGAATCATGCATGATTCATTGAGTTGGTGCTGAACACTGTCAAAGTAAGAGCAAACAGAGTGGATGCATGTAAAAAAATAAATGGATAAACTAATATTTAAGACCCCATTCTTCTGAAATATGGCTCCAGAGCTATAATAAGACTCTCATCCTAATAATTCATGACACATAATTAAACTCATAATCTTGCACATGCATGAATTATGCCTTAATGGCAAGTTCATGCAGCTGGCACCTTTTTCATTCACTGAATCTAAATAGGTGCAGACTTGACACATGCACACTATCAATATCTGAGCATGCAGTGAAGTCACCACTGCTAATTGCTAAAAGAGGCTAAGTGTTGACAGTCCAAGGCTAATTACTGCTAGCATGTCTGCTTTGTAGACATCAAACGGATAAATTCAGCTTTTGGCTGAGGCCAGGCTTTGCTGCTGATTAACACCGGCCTTGCAGCAACAATCAACAGTCAATAAACAGACATCTCTGTGGAGAGACAACCGCTAGATAATTAGCCATGCCTTCACAAACAACTGGCTATGCATATGCCAGCAGCACCTGAAGACTGCCCGTCGATGCAGACTGAATCAAATACTGCACTTTGCCTGGCGCCTCAGTGAGGTGTACTGCTAAAATGAGAGTTTTATGGGTGGTGGATGTATGTCTATATGACTGCATAAATGTCTGACAAGTTGTAGGGCACTGACAAGTAGCAAAGCTAATTAGCCAAAAGCAAATCTGTCAAATATATTCTTCTGGGTAGGGAATGTTGCTGTCACAACTGCAACACCACGTAATATTAACAGCCCTCATATCATCTTATATCTTAAGATGGAAACAGACAGGGACAGAGGCGAGCAGCAGGTGTCAACTGATGAGAAACAAGATGAAGTGTGAGGAAAGCAGGGGATGGCAGGGGATGGCAGGAAAAGGAAGGCATGACAGACGAAGAGAGGAAGAGAGAAAGATGAGCTGTACGGGTAGATAGAAGGAAGGAGAGGGAGAGGTATAGTCTAGGTGTAAACATGATCAATCCGCTTCCAACTAGCTTCAGAGACAGACTTCCCCTTCACATTTTCAGCCTCAGTGAAGCGCATCGCTAGCCACCTCTTATCTGTCATGCTAGTTTGAAGCCTCACAAACACACATAACTGCAAATACACAACCATATTTCGACACACGAGAACGGACCCACATGCACAAGCACCTCTGCCTACCTGCAAATCCTACACACACACACACACACACACAAACAATATTGTATAGAAATGGAAATTATATAGAAATGGACAAAAACAAAACCTTCAGGTCACTTTAATGTTACACACACTACTCATCTCTAATCTCTACCAGCCAAGACACAAGTAACATAAAAAAACTACAGGTAACTGTAGCTCTTTCACACTTCACCAATAATTTAATAATGTTCTGCACAAACCATGATGATTTGTTATGATTTAGGCCAGTTTGAGGTCAATGAAAATCCTCATTATATATCTGTGTCTTAATTCAAATGTGAAGACTTGCAGTCAATATCTATTTGTTGACTATCAGTTCAATGTGATACGACAGCACTGGGTCATTTATCTAGATTGTGACTAAGTAGTGTGCACGGTGATCTATCAGGACAATAGGCATATTACTGTCCAGAATGGTCATTAGTTGTAGGAGGCTATTCTTTAACCCTAGCCCGGCTAATGTCCTCACTGGGATCATGATTTAGGTACCTAATTGAATTGATTAGATTGAAATAATGGTGCTAAATAACACTTTTAGTCACAATTACAGTTACAAAATTCAAAGTATCATTGATGTTCCAGGCAACCAGGTTGTCTCCTTCACAGGGATCTGTTTCCCATTCCTAACACCTGTAGCAACCATCAATAATGGTGCTAATATTGTATCCCCCTCGCAAAACCAAAAATCATTCTGTTAGTTCTTACTGACCGCTGTTTTCTGGCACTGGATGGAGGTGCTGTTGAAACGCAGTGCAGGCACACTTTGAGTTTCTCCCTGAATGTGGAACACACATTCATAGTTCCTCTGTCCAGACTGGGGCTGGGGCAGGTTCTTGGCAGCCAAAGTGATTGGCTTAGTCACGCCAACCGGGATGTAAATTTGGGTGGAAGGTAGAATCTGGGGGCAATCCTGCAAAGTTAAGAAAGAAATAACTTTTAGCCACAAAAATACATTTATACAAGAGTGAGATAATTCAACACAGTTAGAAGAATACGTAAGATAGGAGAAGGAGTGATGAAATAATTGTGTTTGCTGATAACAACTGAAAAGCGAGAAAGCCATGGGTTACATGCTGTGTTTCTTCTTCTTGATTTGCTGCACAAAACTGTGCTGTGATGCACTGTTCATTTGGATGCACTGTGTTGCAGGCTTGTGCAACACTCCTTCTGGCCTTGCACCAGATTTAAATGCTGCACAACATTTGAGCAAGAAAGTTCATAGAATATTATCTACCCAATAAAACTGTTCACATCATAACAGCACTGCATTGTTATGGCAGGCGGACAGACTCCAGCTTATTATGTCCATGTGTGGAATGGAGTAATGAGCTCAGGAACTTTGTGTATGTTGCTTCTTTGTGTGAATGCATGTGCACATTTGTCACTGACAGAGCTGAGTTTTGTTTAGATCATCGGGAAGCAGCCCATCCACTGGCTCACACCACTGAAGTACACAACTCTGGAGGGTGTTTGTCCCTTCACAGATGTGTAGGACAAATAAGGTCCTACATGTGTAGTTGGATTAAGTCAGTATGTCCGCATGCGTTTACAGAATGGGAACAAGACTGGACAGTTTACCCAGTATATTATGTTTCCTTGATATACATTTGTGCATGTGCGGGAAGAAATGAAGTCATTACAGTGTTCATGCCATGATCTGGCAGCAGTGAGGATCTCATCAACACTGAGAACAAGAGAAAGCGAAAAAGAGAGAGCAGAGAGGAGGACTGAGTGATGCATCTTATACAACATGACTTAAAGCTTGGGTGGAACTAACCCACCCTGTACCATACACTTTCAGCCAACAGCATAACAAACCAGATCACCGCTGACAAATCGCACATTTTACGAACTGGAGACATTGTAGACTGACTCACATAATAAGAGACGTGCACGCTGAGAATGCCAACTGGACTTTATACGATAAAAAAAAAAATGCTCAAAACAAGGGGATATATAACACCAATTGAAAAGATACAATGCCTTTCTCTGCATTTCAATAAAACCATGTAAAATAGTGCACACAAGGTGCTGCAGAGAATCTACCAGTTGGAGCTCTTCTTTTAAGCTGATAGCTGGCTTGTTGTCAATGAATTTTTCTTTCCCTTCCTCTAGCTGTAGCTGTTGTACATTAGAAGCTACAGCCTGTCCCCAGAGCCTGAACACAATGCCGGAGTTTGTTCATTAGCCTGCTTAGCCCTGGCCTTCTGTGTCTGATCACACACAAACACATGCACAACACATAATGAGAGAGGGGAATACTATAGTAGGAAGAAGCAAGCTACAGAAGACCTGATGTATAATCAAGTAGGAGGAAGGCGGCTGTGGGGAGGAATGGTATGAAGGGAAAATGGATGGCTTAGAAGAAGGGAGTGAGGTAGGGGAATGGTAGAGGGGAGAGAAAAGAAGGGGAGGGAATAACGGAGTTGAGTAGCAGAGGAGGAAATGCAGGGAATGAGGAGAACAGGAGAAGAAGGGCAGAGGCAGATGAGGCCGTTTAATTGGGGAGAGAGCAAAGGGTGAACAAAGCTGTTCATGTGAAGACAGGAAAAGAGAAATGTCGACACTAAAAAAAGAAGACGAATCGAAAGATGTGAAACCCAAAAGTATAAGACATGCTAGACTGGAAATGTGAAGCAGCAAGAAGGAATGCCCGGATCCCTCAGCATCTTTTTATCCATCCATCCAGCTTCATCCGCACCATGCACCCGAGGCCCCCGACAATGTCCTACTTAATTAACTGCCTGGAGTCTCAGACAACACTTGGAAATTGATGGAGGGGGCCGGAGAGAGAAAGAGAGGCAAAGACATGGAGCCCAGGAAGAAAGTAGAGATTGATTTGCACTTGTGGCTTTTGAAGTCCTGTCTCAGAGAAAAGAATGCTTGTGTCAAAAGCTGTGGGCTGGCATCGTCCAAGGTGCCACAAGAGACAAAAAAGAAAAAGGTTGCAGCATCCTGCTGTTAAAGCTAACTTGTAGAAACCAGTGTGTCCAAGTCTAGCATAGCCTGTAGCATAAGCTGCAGCTAACCGATGTTTTATTCATCCGTCTATCGACTTTGTGTCAGCCCGGCTGTCTGCTTGTTGTTTCCTCTAGCAGTCATCTTTCCTTTTAGTATCCTTTTACTTTATTCACTTCTCGGTATTGTAGCACCTAAAATTAAAAATCAATTAATACAATGTCACACGGACAATATAAATCTGATTTGTGTTCAAGCTCAATTTAGATGTTTTCTATACGATTTTTATACGCCTATAGATCATATGAATATCAACTATAAAATCTCTGTAAAGTGCAATGGAAGCCAGCAGTGGTGGAATAGAGTAGATCATCAACCATGTGGTAGTAGAGAAATTGCAATGTACAAAGCCACTGATTTCACAAATACAACATGCTTTGCAGACAGAACGGAAAGGTGTTCTGGGATGGAGGTGGGAGGGAGGAAAAGTAGGATACAAAAAGGGAGGGAGTGGGATAAAGGGAAAAGTGTTCTTCAGAGAGAAACTATTCCATCAGTATTTGTGACAGGTGCCAAAACAGTTCAAAGCCCGCATTAGGGCTACAAAGTGCAGAGTACACTGAAACAATATTCCACTGGAGGGATTCATTTGAAGCTTTTCTCTTTTTTCTTTTTCAGCTTTTTTCTCTTCATTTCCTCCCTTTTCCTGATTTCTCAGCTTTCAATTCATCTGTGAAGACGGATGCTGTGGTTTTCTTGGCCAGATGTGACACTTCATTTGGCTGATTCTAGGAGGACCAAGATGGAGGAAGAGAGAAGTCTGTACATGTACAAAAAGATGAGGCCTTTTTGTATATGTGCTTGTGTATGATAGGACAGGGTGATTCCACAAATACCTCCGATGTGTTGACAGGTATTAAGTAATCTGCTTCAGAATGACCAAATAGATATTTTAAGCTTTACATTTCAGCCAAAGGGTACCAGACAGAGACATTTGTTTGCACACAACAGCAGCTCACTTCATCATAAGCACCACTTAATCTCACTGTAGTGTAACCGGTGAGAGTAAAGTTGTTTGGTTCGGTGAAATGAAAAGGATGCTTGAAGAACTACAGATGGTTTCTTCGCAAGAGAACACAGCGCAAAAACATCTGCTCAGATTAGAGATTTTGATGACTGTCTTTGCATTCTGACATCTTTATAAGCATTTTTTTTTAAATCAGCAGCTGTGTTAGAAACCTGCCACTGCCAAATTTCAAATTCTTCTGAGTACACAAAGGACGCCAATTTTTATAAACAAACATTCGTCATTAGCTGTGAAATGCACTCTCACATACTGATTAAACTGGGCTCTGAGAGTGCATACCTGTGTTCCTGAGTATTCAAATGAGCGTGTATGTTACAAAGTGCATGTTTGTGATGGCTGGCGTCCAGGTCTCCAATCTGTCAGAGTAGCCAGAGGGCTTTCCTTGCCTCTGTATTTGTGTTCCCTCAGGGGACACAGTTAGCTTAAATGCCTAGGGCTGGTGCCATACTTCCTTCTATAACAGTAAAGACATATATAATTCAAATATTTTAGGTTGTACTGTATATGTTACATTACTTCCTCCTAGTTGTGGAATGTTTCCTGTGTGCAGAACAAAAGGAAATGGCTTTGTCTACTCTTCTTGCAGTTGGTACATATTTTAGGAACTAATCTATTTCATTTTCAAGCCTCTGTATGTCTCAGAGAAGAAAATAAGTCATTCTTAATTATATTTTTCTTCCAATTATATCATGTGTGACCTATTTTTTTTTACATCATACTGCAGATGCCCAGATGCCAAGTTTTGATTGAATGCCGCCATGAGCTTCCCCAAAGGAAAGTGGCTGAAAAATCAAACATACCCAGCTTTCTTTTAAAGACATTCAATTGCTTATTTTTTATCTTAAATTGATAAATTATTTTAAATAGCTTGTTTTATTGATTTCAAATTGGTAGCTTTATTGATTCCTTTTTTTATTTTAAATTGATTTTAAACTGTCAAATCATTTTAAATTAATTGTTTTTGTGGCTTTTAAATTGTTCTTTCCTTTTTCTTCTGTAAAGCACTATGAATTGTTTTGTGTAAGAATGGTGCTATACAAATAAATTTGCCTTGCCTTGCCTAAAACATTGAAACATGCCCTGCCTATTTGTACGTCAACTCTGCAGTGGAAATGCCTCCTGGTGACTATGATGTATTACATGTCACTGAGATTCATCCTTGTAGAATACTAATGCAAGCATCTATGAAAATTGTAGCAGCATTTGTGTGCTCTTGAGTTTCTATCAAGTTATGAAAACAGGTTTTAAAGGAGAACATTACTCTGTGAGGTCCTTGTGAATATCACTGTGATATGGGCCTGGAAACTTTAGACTGTTTGGGTCACATTCATTTGAGCATGGAAGGTGACTGTGAACATGAAGCTGGAGTTTAGGGTCTTGTGGATGTGAAAGACTGAGGAAGGTTATGAAATAATAGTGATAAAAGGGCTGGAATTTGACTTTAAAAAGGAGCCTTTGGCACCCCTCAGCCTGTAATTTATTTATTCTTTGTTTTCTCCACTGTGAGTAGACTCAGAAGGACACTGAAAGGATTTGTGGTGATGGGAGGTCTTAAACTCAGCCTGACCCTCAAGCCCAGCTGAGAAGGCTCATTGAATGCTTTAACATTAGATATGCAACTTGTGCTGTATCGCTGTTGATGGTGGTGGGGCATTAATCATAGTGCAGTAACAGAAAGATGTGGGAGTGCAGTGGAGGATAGAGAAGGACTGAAATCTGACAGTCTAGTGATTTGCTGTGCATGTAAGCTGATGTCAGAACAAGTCAGAATTTACAGGCATCTTGAGTGCACCTCAATGTCTACCATCAGCCGAGTATCCATTAGAGGACTTACAGAAGTCATTCACATTGTGATGACAAACAATGGAGGCCATTCATCATGCACAAAGACGGAGACACAAATCAATAATATGTTATAATGTTATATATTACTATACTATTGATACTATTGATCACAGATATAACAAAAAGACCCTAAGCAAACTGCGTCATACAAAAACAGAACTGTCAGTTGCATTTGCACTATTACATTAGTGACTTTTTTTGGGTCCTGCTGAAATCTGATGTGACTGATA